>CAOGCB010005999.1:0-14977 GCA_948266635.1 Cnidoscolus chayamansa
ATATATATTTTGGCAAGTAGAACAAGGCATTGCAATTTGCAAAAGGAGGAGAGCGACCCACATGTACACCTGGCAATGAGACAGTACAATTTTATCACTAACCCACAAGTGACACGTAGCTACTGAAAGCCATTACGGCAGTACACGCTGGATAACGTGATTGGTTGCCGCCAAAGAACAGTGATGCTGACGTGGGAAGTCGCTGTCAGAAAGAGCTCCCCAGAGGACACCAAAAAGAAGTGGGTAGTGATGGCCTAATCACTTGGTGACAAGCCTTGATTAAAGTGCCCTTTATACATATGCACCTCTTTGTTTCTTTTATTTACCATTTTGCTACTCCTCTCCTCTATCTTTTCTAATTCCAATATTACCCCTATTTCCCACCCCGTAATTCTAATATTGCCCCTAGTCCTCCCTGTTTACTTCCATAAATCCCATGGAGTAGTTCCTTTTGTCAAAAAGTGATTGCTTCCTATAACATAAACAAAGAAAGCTAAAGAGAAGAAGATGCTTATCCTATCATCCGTTAGGAAGAGTTGGTTACAACCACACTTTGTATTATAAAAGCTCATTTTATTATCATGGGATTTACTTTTTCTTTTTCCCTTTTAAATAAAATTAATGATAAAAATAATCTATATAATTAAATTAAAATTAAAGTGACATAATTAAAATGATATTGTAAAATATGTATATTTAATGATGTCGAATTGAATATGTGCAACGTATTTATAGCTTATTAAGAAATAATTAAAGTTGTGGGGTGGGGTGGGGGAGAGGGGTTGATAGGTTTGGTGCCATAAGTAAAGTGTATAATCATAGAAATGGGGAATTAGATTCCAAAGGAGGAATACATAGATAACATAATAACGCCTTGAGAGGTACACATCATGAGGCTAATTCATCTTTTTGATTTACCTACTCTTTTGACTATGGTCTTATCTAGTGGGTAATTTCGGAAAAGTATATGGTTATCTAATGCCAAATTTGAGGGTAGAAAAGGTCATGTAGTATTATTATTTGTCATGTAAGGGTATATTGGTAAAAAAAGATATATATTTATTTATTTATATAAAGCACGGCCCATACAAACACATGGAGTTAAAGACTTAGCGTGTGTAACTTGTCCACTTTGGTTAATGGATGGATGGATGGATGGATGGATGGATAGGGATGTGAACGCCAAGGAAAGTTGTGAAATAACAGTGATTTCTGCTGAGTGGCACTATACCTTTTCTGCCCTTTTCTTCAATGGTTTTTTGATTAATTTAAAAAAAATTATTCTTTTTTTAATCACTTATACCCTTTAAATTTTAGATTTAGTATATGTGTATGAAAATTAATTTAAGAATATTCTTAACATTAAGCAGAATTTGTTTTAATGGTATTATCATTTTGAAAAAAAACATTTTTTTGGGTTGGGTTGGGATGGTATGGATAGAGATAATGGTCTTACACAAGCAGACATTTCTACAACCATATTCGACTCATCTCTCTTCTCTGATTCTTTCTTTGTTGGGGTTGTCCATGAATCCACTCTTGTTAACTTCTTTTTCTAGTACTACTACTTCTGCTTCTGCTGTTACTTAAACTGCTACAACTTCCTCTATTGACCTTAATAATTCTTCATGTCTTGCTGCTTGGGTTGCATAATCTAGGTTTAGAGAAGCTGGTGATGTATCCATTAAAGGGTCAAACTTTAACACATTCGTATGGTTATGGGTTCTTGATTTTTGTTATTCTTCTTGTTTGATTTTTGGAATTTATGGACTCTTATAGACCAGATTTTTCTTGTCAGAGATTTCTGGTTTAATAACTGAAGTTCGAATCTTTGTTGCTCCATTTGTTGTTCTGGGTTGTGGTTGGTTAGTGCTGGTGGCTAACAGGATAAAAACAGACTTCTGTTTGGAATTAGAAACTCAGAATCTATGGATTCTATGATTCTTTCTTTTGGGTATGTGTGAATTTCTTATCTTCAAATTTTGGGTTATTTCTTGTGCTCAATCTGAATTTCTAGCTCCTGTTGGTGGATAAGATAGCATCTTCTCTCATACCCACTTCTCCTTTTCGATTCCACTTGTTTACAGTGAATTTGGAGTTTGGTAGACTTTGTTCGTCCTTATTTCTTGTGCTTCGTTTCTTCTTCTAAGTTTGGATTTTCTTCACGTTGGGGTTTTGCTAGACAGTTTCTGTAGATTTGATAGTGGGTCTCTCTCTCTCTCTCTCTCTCTCTCTCTCTCTCTCCCCCTTTTATATTTTCTCCCTGGACTTTGCAGTAAGACCCACTTCAGCTTGGTACTGTTTCTGGATAGCTTGGGTTGGCTACTGTTTTGGATGAGTTTGCTCCATGTATTTGGGTTTGGTTTAAAGGTGGGGCATCTACTTTGGATGCTATGTTGCTGGATTGTATCAGTAATTTCTATGAACTGGTTCATTAATGGTGGAATTGTGGAGAGCAAGACAGGTTTGCTTGGTGATGGTGGCAAGATGTGGCTCAGGTTCTGGGAGAAGATCTCAGGGAATAGTTGCAAGATGCCCCATCACTACTACCAGTTTATTGGGTCGAAGAGAGTTAGAAAAACCTGGTGGAGAAAGCTCTTGGTGGCATGGGTAATTGGCTGGATCATGGTCTCTTTATGGATCTTGTGGTACATGAGCTCACAAGCCACTGAGAAGAGGAAAGAAACGCTCACTAGCATGTGTGATGAGAGGGCCAGGATGCTCCAGGATCAGTTTAATGTGAGCATGAACCATGTGCAGGCCATGTCCATTTTGATCTCAACCTTTCACCATGGCAAGAACCCCTCTGCGATTGATCAGGTTACTAGATCTTCTTTCATATTTTAGCTAGGTACTAAGTCTGCTAGGGAATGATAATTCTCCATACGCAGTCCTTAATTGCCTGACTGTTTTGTTGTTCTGCTCAAGAATGTGAAACTTATGTTTGTATCGTCATTTGCAAACTAGACTTGATCTATTAACTCGCTTATTTAGATCAAGGTAGTTACTCTGCACCTGCTTGCAATTCTGTAATTTAAGTGGATAATTCTGTTTCTTCAAGGTTTCTCTTAAACAGTATCAATTCATAATCTTAAAATTGCTGGATTTACATGTGGTTCCCATTTTGGAATGTTAAAGCTTAATCCAGAAGCAGATCTGTGAACTTTTGTATATAATCACTATATCCAATAAAAAACATAATCTAACTTTCAGAATTTATAGAGGACTTTTGCAAGGTACACAGAAAGAACTGCTTTTGAGAGGCCCCTCACCAGTGGTGTGGCATACGCTGTGAGAGTTCTCCACTCTGAAAGGGAACAATTTGAGAAACAACAAGGGTGGACGATTAAGAGGATGGATACCCTTGAACAAAATCCAGTCCATAAAGATGATTATACCCCAGAATTGTTGGAGCCATCCCCAATTCAAGAAGAATATGCTCCCGTCATCTTTGCCCAGGATACCATTTCTCATGTCGTTTCTCTTGATATGCTGTCTGGAAAAGTAAGCCCCTTATTTTGTTTTGATGTTTCTTGCAGTTTAAACCATAGCTGCACTTGTAGATTTGACTGAACTTTATACCACTAGTCACTACCTGGGAAAATATAACTTAAATCCAAAATTGCAGTGATAACTTCACATTCAATTTTTTAGTGACAGTTTAATAATTTAAAATGAATACTAAACAAATTCTGCAGTGGTCACTACTTTAATAGTTGGGATGTTCGATTTCTTACATTTGGCACATTCTATTGTTTTCCTGACATAGTGAATTAATTGGCTTAGATACATATTTATAGGTTTCTGCTTATGTCTATGCCTGCAGGAAGACCGTGAAAATGTGTTGCGTGCTAGAGAGTCAGGAACAGGAGTTCTAACTGCTCCATTTAGGTTACTCAAAACTAATCGTCTTGGAGTTATATTGACCTTTGCTGTCTACAAGAGAGATCTTCCCTCAAATGCGACTCCAAATGAGAGGATTCAAGCAACTGCTGGGTAAGATTTTTTTTCATCAGTCAGAAACTTTACAGGAAACGTTTCTTGTGGTTTTGAATACAGGCTTTAAAATACTAGAATTAATATAGAAATTAGTTCTTCTTCCTGCCTTAGAAATGCAGCTTCAGAAACAAGAAGTAATGTCAATGCTTGAAAATCCTATAGCTGATCCTAATGGGATTAATATTTGATATAAGGCTATGAGAACAAATTTTTTTTTTCTTGTTGTGGTGTCAAGTTGTCCTCAAAGTGAGGATCTGATGAAAGAACTACAAAAGTAGAGTTATTACAACAGTTGTCATTAAGAAGGAACTCTTATAGTCTTCCTGCTATTGCTATTTGCCAAGCAGGTATCTTGGAGGAGTC
The DNA here is from genome assembly GCA_948266635.1 of Cnidoscolus chayamansa. Lineage (NCBI taxonomy): Eukaryota > Viridiplantae > Streptophyta > Magnoliopsida > Malpighiales > Euphorbiaceae > Cnidoscolus > Cnidoscolus chayamansa. The sequence continues at coordinate 4,363 of CAOGCB010005999.1, forward strand.
TTCGATATTGAATCACTTGTGGAAAAGTTACTTCAACAACTTGCAAGTAAACAAACTATCCTAGTGGATGTATATGACACTACTAATGAATCTCACCCTATCAGCATGTATGGCTCAAATGTATCAGATGGTGGGTTGCAACGTGTGAGCTCTCTTAATTTTGGAGATCCCCATAGAAAGCATGAGATGCATTGCAGGTAACGAACAAACTTCTCTCTTTCATTCAATGTTCCGAGTTCGTATTGTGCCTGATTAAACCTTTCTGATTTACTGTTAATGACCCTATAATGAAAGTTATGTTACTCATGTGGCTATTCCAAATTACAAGTGGCAGTGTGGTGTTTCTTTGTGTCATATGATAGATGCAGAAAATATAAATTCTTTATCCTTTATCTGGATGCACTAAATACAAATTTTAACATGTATAGTTGAAATTGGTGCGTAAATTAGGTTTTTACTTAATGCAGATTCAAACATAAACCACCATGGCCATGGTTAGCCATAACAACTTCATTTGGGGTCCTTGTGATTGCATTGCTTATTGGACATATTTTCCATGCAACTGTGAATCGAATTGCCAAAGTTGAAGATGATTATCACGGAATGATGGAGCTTAAAAAACGTGCTGAGGCAGCTGATATTGCAAAATCTCAGGTATTTGATACTCTTAATTTGCTTGGTGATTTTGTTTAGCTAGCATGAAAGCCTAATCCAATTTCAACTTTCTACAGTTTCTTGCTACAGTTTCCCATGAGATCAGAACCCCAATGAATGGAGTTCTAGGTGAGTTGTAAAACTTTTTCTTTACTCTTTAAAATCTTATCTATTGTCTGGCATATCTGCTGACAATAATTAGGAGTAGAGTTCATTGAGCACTGCTAACATGAATCTGTTATTTATTTATTTATTTTTCTTTTTTTCAGGAATGTTACATATGCTTATGGACACAGATCTAGATGTAACTCAACAAGATTATGTCAAAACTGCACAAGCCAGTGGAAAAGCTCTTGTCTCCCTAATCAATGAGGTTTTGGATCAAGCAAAAATTGAATCTGGTAAGCTTGAGCTTGAGGATGTGCAGTTCAATCTACGGGCAATTTTGGATGATGTACTGTCACTCTTCTCTGACAAGTCTCAAGGGAAAGGAGTAGAGGTAATGTGTTATTTAGCTGGTGAAATTATTAGATGCAGCCATTGTCCGTTTCCTATCCGACATAAATACTAGTCTCACCATAAATTTGGCTTATGCCTTACGGAAACTATTTTATGAGAGGACTCTAAATATGTAGTAGTTCTAATAATTACTGCCCTAGTACATTATGTTGTTTCTTTTCCTCTTATCAATTTACTTTTTCTTGCTATACCTTGATAATTCACTATCTAATATCTACATTTTAATTTTGGCATGATCAATTGGTGGTAAGAGCAGTTGGCAGTTTACATCTCTGATAGTGTTCCTGAAATGCTAATCGGTGATCCAGGGAGGTTCCGGCAGATCATCATCAATCTCATGGGAAATTCAATAAAGGTAAGTGTCTAGTTAATTCTGGATTTGGCCTCTATGATGAATATATTCCAGATTTACAAATTATTGAGCACCACAAATTTTCATTGTCTTCCTCCACCGTAGAGAAATATTTAGGAGAAAAAATTATCTATCATGGTAGTGTATTCAAAAAAATTTTCTATAATGCTAGTGTATTCAATCTGTATTTCCAGTGAATCATATTTTAACTTTGCAATATGAATGCTTCACCTGGGTAGAACTTCAACTTCGAACACGTAGCTTGGAGTTTGTTCTGCACTGAGTATGAAGCATTTATTACTGGACTTCAAGCTTCTGCCTTGATGGCTGACACTTGAAGGTCATAGCAGAAGCAAAGTTGGTGATTTTCCAAGTTCTGGGTGAATGGGGGAGACTATTTTTCATGGACCTTCAACTGGGTTATGTTTTGGTTAGTCATACTATAGGGAGCTTGTTTCACCATACATAGCGTGCCGTGTATAGAGGATTGACTGTTTTATGACCAAAGTTTATTTCTAAAAGAAATTTAAGAAAATTCATATGTATAGAGGAAGAGTGGAAGAACAGGATCCAGGAAACAAGCTAATAGAATGTTTAATGTATTAATCTATGTTGTTTTATATGCTTTTTGTAAAGCAACAAATTTAGGATTCCTTTTTTTTCCAGTTCACTCATCAAGGGCACATATTTGTCACTGTCCAACTTGTGGAGGAGGTGATCGGCTCCATAGATGTAGAGACAGAATCATCATCAAGGAACACTTTGAGTGGTTTGCCTGTTGCAGATAGACGCCGCAGCTGGGCAGGATTTAGGACTTTCAGTCAAGAAGGATCTAGTCGTACTCTCTTGCCATCCTCTTCTGACCTTATCAATCTAATCATTTCTGTTGAGGATACAGGAGAAGGGATCCCTCTTGAAGCCCAGTCTCGGATTTTTACTCCTTTTATGCAGGTTGGTCCATCCACTTCCCGAAAATATGGAGGCACAGGGATTGGCTTAAGCATAAGCAAGTGTTTGGTTGGACTCATGAATGGGGAAATTGGTTTTGTAAGCATACCCAAGATTGGGACCACCTTTACATTTACTGCTGTTTTTGCCAATGGCTGCTCCAATTCAAATGAGTACAAGAGTCACAAAATTAGCAACCAGTCTAATGCTATCTCTTCAGAATTCCATGGCATGACAGCATTAGTTGTGGATCCAAGGCCCATTAGGGCCAATGTTTCAAGATATCATATCCAGCGGCTTGGAATTCGTGTAGAAGTGGTTTCTGATTTAAATCAAGCTTTATGCAGCACAAGCAATGGGAATTCAGTTGTCAATATGGTTCTTATTGAACAGGAAGTTTGGGATAGGGATTCAAGCATTTCAGCTCAATTTGTTAATAATATAGGGAAAATTGATCGTGGTGTTTCTTTAAAACTATTCCTTCTGGCTAATTCTATCAGCTCTTCCAAAACAAATGATGCAACTTCCGGTGTTCATATCCCAATTGTCATCATGAAGCCCCTGAGGGCAAGTATGCTTGCTGCATCTTTACAACGAGCAATGGGTGTTGGGAATAAGGGGAATCCACGCAATGGGGAACTCTGCAACCTTCTTCTTGGAAGAAAAATTCTTATCGTAGATGACAATGGTGTAAACCTCAAAGTCGCTGCTGGTGCTTTGAAGAAGTATGGAGCTGATGTGGTCTGTGCAGAGAGTGGGGAAAAGGCAATCAAATTGCTTACCCCACCCCACCAATTTGATGCCTGTTTTATGGACATCCAGATGCCGGAAATGGATGGGTATGTGATATGTTATTCTTTTTAATTTTTTGTCAGTTTATTCTGTTATGGGGTATAATTTTCGAGACCCATAGTAATTAGAGTTTACGTTCTCTCCCTGCTAAAGTTGTTTTCTGGAGCAGCCTTGTTTCTGAGATATTTTGTTATTTTCATGTGGTTAAACTTGATATATGTGCACTAGAGCATACTTGTCCATGGTGTGATAACGCTCAATGGAAGAAGTAGCAAAACGTTGGATGTGCTAAGCTATGTCAATAAACTGCTTTACTGCAATGAAAATATAAATAAATAAATGAAGTATGATGCTTTGCAGCTGGATACTTGCGTGTCCATTCAAATTGTTTAGTTTATGTCAAGTAATTTAGTGCCATTTCTAAAACTGGATAATGTTCTTTCCCACAGGTTTGAAGCTACCAAAAAAGTTCGTGATAATGAACACAGTTTCAAAAATGCTATTCAAAATGGAGATGCTTCAGGTGGAGCCTATGAAAATCTTCGTAATTGGCATGTTCCCATTTTAGCAATGACTGCAGATGTAATCCAAGCTACACATGAGGAATGCCTGAAGTGTGGAATGGATGGATATGTTTCTAAACCATTTGAAGCAGAACAACTGTACAGGGAGGTTTCACGATTTTTCCAGTCAACTTCCACTGTGATTTTATAGAGGTGGAACTTCTGTTGATAACATGCTCATGGTAGAGCACAAAACAGTTCTCTGGGAAGTGCTGGGACACTTGAATGTGTTTAAGAGTTTCTTCCAAGAGTAAGTATCTCATTGAGCTAAACTGATAGTTACCTCTTACAGCCTTCGCACACATTTGTTGTAAAATCCCCAAATGCATTTTTGATGTAAATCAACTGGTTTTTCTCGTCATTTTGGTATCGTTTGTTATTTACCAGCTGATTAACTACTTGGTGACTTGACATTTCTCCAGGAGAACATCTGTTTTGTTGCAGAGAGTGTATATAGAAGCTATGATTGATTGGGCTTTAGAAGTTTCATTGATTGTTTTTGGGAACCAAGTGGTGAAGCTGGTTCAATTTTCTTTGTAAAGTTGATCTCATTTGCTAGTTGTTGAGTAGAGTTGGTTATGTGAGAGTTGTGCAGAGTCAAAGCTTATAGGGTAGGACATTGAATTTGATACTCTGATACCCATTTCAAATGGATGGAGAGTGGATTACAGAAACCATGAAATTACACCATCTTCTTCTTGAAGCAATAATAGGTGATGATCTGAAACTCTCTTTGTTTGAAGATTATGGATTTGTAGAGTAGCGGGGGTAGAGATTCATGTGAAAGATAGCTTCTGGGCAGAGTTGGAGAGAGACACTTCATGTATATTATTACCTCATTAATAAGATGATGATGTACTCATACTGTATCATTCCTTCTTCATTTTGCTTCTAACAATACCAAGAGTTTGCTGTACCAGGAATTGATGTAACTACTTGTATAGGGACTGTGTACCAAAATCAATCTCATCATTCTTCTCTGATTTGAACGTCTTTTGACTTCATACCCTTTATATTTTTATATATTAATTTTTTTTTGTGAAGTTAAAAGAGAAATAAAGAGTGAAATTTGAATATAAAACTTTTCAATGTTCAATTATTTATATTTATTATCAGGCTATGCGAGTATTGTTAATTATTTAATTTATATTATAATCTTATGTATATTTGAATATTATTATTATACAACAAAAAACAAATTTTAGTTCCAAACCAGTTAGCATCGGCTGTATGGATCATCTAACAAAATAAGCTTACAAGTAATATTAACTATCACACGTCTTAAATTCCTTCCATTACGTAGATTTTACCTTTCCATCCAAGTTTATTACTAACTAAGTTCGCATCAATATTTAAGGCTCGTAAGTCTCTGGCTATTATTTCCTTTCAAACTGTTCTAGGTCTACCTCGATCTCTTTTAGCCCCATCAACCATCAAGTTCTCCAACTTGTGAACCGCCGCATGGGGAGGTCTCCGTAAAACATATCCAAACTATTTAAGTCTTTCTTCTTTCACCTTATCACCAACTTCTGTTACCAACTTCTGTTATCTGTATTTTCTACTGGATATGCTCATTCTTAATTTTATTCAATTTAATATGGCCACATGCATCTTAATAATTATTATTATACAAATGTCAATATTATTTTTTTTTAACTTTAACTATAAATTATTATATAAAAAAATAGAATTAAAATATGCTTATGAATTTATTAAGTCTTAAAATACAACATAATATTTAAATTGTTAATATAATTAAATTCAAAAAAGTTATATTATAAAAAAAAATTAATTAGTTAATTAATTTCATGAATTATTTTTTTTTAAATTATGAGAAGGACTAATAAAATATAAAAGAATTTTAATTACATTTTTTTTTGAAAAATTAAGGAAATAGTAATTATTTTCCATTAAGTTGGGGGATTAAATAGCAAAATTATATAATTTCAATATAAATGAGAAACCCTCACTATCAATCTCGTGCCTCCTCACCTCGCCACTTCTCTCGCTCTTTCTCTACGCCAACTTGCGTCCATTGCAAGCGGCGAAACAAACTAAGAGCGCCCAACACAAAGAAATAAGCAGATACAGAGCTAATTATCAGCAATTTCGATTCTAGATGGATCCAGACGCGGTGGCTAAGGCCTTTGTTGAGCACTACTACACCACTTTCGACGCCAATCGGGCCGGTTTGGCCAATCTCTATCAAGATGGATCCATGCTCACCTTCGAAGGCCAGAAGATCCAGGGCGCCCAAAACATCGTTGCTAAGCTTACTAGCCTTCCCTTCCAGCAGTGCCAGCACAGCATCACTACAGTCGATTGTCAGCCCTCTGGCCCTGCTGGTGGCATGCTCGTCTTTGTCTCCGGTAACCTCCAGCTCACCGGTGAACAACATGCTCTCAAATTCAGCCAGGTACTCATATGAATTAATACATGTATCGATTTTTTTTTATTTGATATCGATTAATTTTTTTAGGGTTTTTGTGGATTCCGCTTTGTATTGACCTGTTGCTGATCGGTCTTAGATTTTTGTGATTGGTTATTATCCTTGATGGTGGAGGGATTTGGATGTCGAATTCTGGATCTCCTTGGACTTGAATGTGAATGATTTATTATGGATTTGGTTTGTTTAGGTCCTTCGGATATTTCTCTATAGTTCGATTTTCCTTTTGTTTCAAAATAGATCTTGGATTCTGGATCTGGGCAGTTCTATGCACATCATCAAGTTCTGTAGTTGAAGATTAGAATTTATCTACTATTATGGGCGTATAAATTTTAACTTATGGGTGCAGCCATTGTAATAATTAATTTGTTGAAGCTAGTAATTCTTTACAGAATCTGGTGTGCGTTTTACTCTAGTCCAAGCTTTTGGCGTCAGTTATTTTTCTAAATTTAGGCAACATCAATTATTTTGAAATGGTGTTTGATGCATGTTGTGTTACCGGGGATTTTTGTTCTCAAACGTTGATTGAGATTTGCTTGGCTGTATACCTACTCCTAGTTGGATGTTACACAAAATATGAATATTTTTAGAAGTGAGAAGTGATTCAAATTCAATTACTTTATAAATTAGGCCAAAATAATTACTTCGAGTTTAATATATGGAAGTTTCTTATGTTGTCAGAGTATAGGCTGTAATGGGTTTTTGCATAATCAATGATTTACTATATTATCATTTCATGCAAATTAGTTTAGTTTTCATGCTCCTAACCTCTGATGGGTTCGATTATATTAACTATCTTTATAAAGTCCTAATGACATATCATTAACTAGGCTGTTGTGAATTTTAAATATAGCCGTTCCCCTGTTTTTGTGCTAGTTTTAGTCATGAGCACATGCATAATGAGCGTTTCTAGAAGTTGGTTATTCAAATTCGTAAGGTGAATAAAAAAAGTTCAGAATGCTGTCAATGATGAGCAGAATTATGATTTGTCTTGGTTTTGTCTTTGGCTTTTCTAGGACAATAATATTACCTAGTATATAATATTTTATTTTTTGCTCTTTTCTTTTAATACTTCTTGTTGGCTGTTCTCCCCCCTCCCCTCTCCCCTCTCCCTCCACCACACGCACACTCACATACCAGTTATTATTTCTTGCACCTCCTATATCTGTTTTTACTGGGACTAAAATAAAGTAAATGATCATAACCTTACCACTTCACTGTCGTGCTTCTGCTCTCAGATGTTCCATTTGATGCCAACACCACAGGGGAGCTTTTATGTGTTCAATGACATCTTCAGGTTGAACTACGCATGAAGACAAAGATCAATCCCCCAAGTCTTGGTGGTCCAATTGTTCAGGGTTACAACCACTTTGCTTATCTCTGTCTTGTTTTAGACATTTTATATTTGAACTGTGATTTTTGATTGATTATGTTTGAAGTTGCATTGTATCACCTTGTTGTCTGGGAGATTGAAAGATGCTTTATTATGATTGGTTGGATTGGTAAAAAGATGATTCGTGGATTACTAGTTAGGTATATGAATGTTCAAGATCTTACAATTATTAATGTACGTTTTAAAGGTTCCTGGATTTGGCAGTTAAGAATGATTTGCTGTGAAAAACGTACATAAACTACTTGTATTGATGTCTGGCGACCTATTTGATGAATAGAAAGTCCAGTTCCCATCCTAAAGAGTATGTATCGATTCCCTCTCACATATGATTGATTATTTCATCATGATGTTTTGAGGGCCCATGAATAATAGTCTTCTTGAGCTAATTGGACCAAAAATTTTAAATTAATCATATTTCAACTTACAAGGCAATGCATTGGATTTTAGAAGTTCTCGAGACATGCTAGAATAACACTGTTGTTTGAGTAGTTGATGACTTGCAGATTATTGGAGGAAAGAGCACATTTTCCATCCTGTGTCTTAGAGCTTATTAAAATATTCTCACCATTTTAAGCCTAAAACCGTATGTGGAAATTCTGGCATTTGAAACCGGGTCTAGAAGTAGAAGATGCTTCCATCTGCGGTTGTTTTCTGCATTTTTACTCGGGACTCTTGGCATTCAGTAACATACTTGAAAGTATCTAAAATGGCAATGTTTTGCCTGAAGTATGTACCTTTCTAATCTACACCAAGGGATCCTTTCAAGATTTACCTAAATTTTGCTTAGGATCAATGAAATTGAAGAAACTATTTGGTCAGTAAACAGCAGCTTGCAACTAAATCACAGAAATTTTGGTTACAGTGAAAGCTAAGCTAACGTATTTGATTATGATTACCGCGCTTGTGCCAGTTAACAAGATGTAATTTGATCGTTCTCGAACAAAGACAAGGCTCAATAATTGTTAAAAAAAAACAAGACATGGCAATCAAATCCTATAGTTCTCTGCAGCTTCAAGAGAAAAATATCCAACTCGTCTCCTTCTGGACATTCCATGTTTTTTCTACCAAGTCTAGCTTTCTAATATATCTTCTTTTGCCAGGAAAACTCAGTATTCAGTCCAGGGGCTTTAGATTTAATTATAATTATATCAAATTAATCAAAATTGAAAAAAGAAAAACACAGTTGCATAACAGAAAGTTGCATATAATACAACACTGAAGTTTTTGTGGGTCTATAAGAACGCTTTCTTTGCCGAGCACTGGCCAAAAAGCCGAGTTCTCGAGTTAAGAATATAAAAAAGGCTACTACATCTTATTTTTCAAAAATTTAGACAGAAATATGATACAACAATGATGTTGTCTCTGCAGCATCTATCTATCCCCCATTTCAGATTATTCCAGCAAAAAGCATCGTTCCTTGCTTGTTTTATTTTGGAATTCAATAAAAACACCATCTCAGTTTTCTTTACCATTTAATCCCAAATCCACATGTGGAAGCTCTGGCATGTGGAGATGTATAGAAGATGAAGATGCTTCTGTGTGCTGTTGTTTTTCTGCATCTTGTGCATTTGATCTGGATGGTTTTAGCATCCCTGTGATCATACTTCCTAAGGATTTAAATGGGTGATTCAACCCATCTTTAAATTTCAAAATGAGGGAAACCTCAGACAATTGCCAAGCTACAGTTAGGACAATCATGGCTGAAAGAAGGCAATGGGTCACTATGTTCTGCTTCCTTACCTTTCTAAGTTCCTTCACTATCTCTTCAGCACCAACTTGAGAACTGCTATTATCCATTTGTGTGGATTTCTCATTTTTCAGCTCTTCTTCACCAACTGAAGGATCCTCTTGCTCAGCTGATGCTTCAGATTTCTCAACTTTGCTTCCACTTTTCAGCGACTCCAACTGTTAACAGAAGAAACACTCAATCTAAAAAACAATCTTGGATAATTTGCAGCAACTTATATAACTAATAAAAAACCAAATGAAAGGGACATGATTATATGCTCTAATAAAATGTGCTTATGCCTCTCTAATTCATCTATCTAAAACCAAGCTTTCATCGATTAGGGTAATCTGACTGGGAGATGCAGGCAATAGAAAGCTCTCTAATACCTCCTTTAAGGCCATTCCACAAACATCCAAAGCAGAAATAACAGTTGAAGAACTCTTGCAATTCCTCATCAATCTAACCAGCACAAGCCACTCTCTCTCTCCAAAATCCCAGATATAAATTTAATTTATAATACATATAAAAGCTATAGATTGGTCAAATAATGGATTTCCCAAGGGTGCTAAGATAATGAATACCTCAGAAAGTAATCTACAGAGTAGGAGCTTATCAGTATCTTCATCTTCTTGGAGAGGATCAACGGATGATTCTTTGTTGGTCTTGTCTGCTAAGAGCTTCTGGATCGCCTGATCAATGAGCTCCGGTATTTTATTTGATTCCATAGCCAATCTTTGTGATGCTTCGGATAATGAGGAGAATCTCATACACAATCCGAGAATCAAGAACAAGAAACTATGACCTCACCGGCAAGCTTATAAATGTTGACAGGACGAAGTGGGCCGCGTCGCTTAGTTTCAAAGGGGAAGCCCTCTCCCCAGTGGCTCCCACACCTCGGCCCGGCTCGACTGCATGTGAGGGAAGTGGCCGCGTGGCTGGTATTGCCACTCGATGCCTAAAGCAGTACAACTTCTGAAACGTCACGTCGTGTCAGCCCACCAATTTCATTTGCCATTTTTGGCAATGGAGATGGTCCCACTTTTATATATACTGTACTTACCAATTCCCAACTTGGAAAATTTGATATTATTTTAAAATAATTTAATTCAATATTTTCATATTTTATAAAATCAAAGCTATTAAATAAATTATTAATTAATTAAAGTGGCTATATATTATGTATGTTTAAAATAATAAAAATAAAATAATTGATTTAAAA
>CAOGCB010006070.1:0-24881 GCA_948266635.1 Cnidoscolus chayamansa
TTTTTGTCAAGCTTCATGGATCATTTTGTAAATTATCCTTAAAATGTAAAATTGAAGGTCACCATGTTATCTAAGAAAATAGCTCGCCAAACCATTACCCTGTTTATTTATAAAAATATTTTTATTTTTTATATTTAAAAAATAAATAAAAACTCAGAAATATAGCTTTGGCTTCGCTTCTACTAGGATGACCTGGCAGAAACATGTCCAGACTCTTTTTAAGTTTCCACGTGCTTTCTGTTTAAATCGACGGCCCACCTTCCTCCATGACCGTTGACCTAATCTCACGTCCACGTCGGTGATTTTTTTTAGAAAATTATTATGTTTTAGCTCTTTATAAATCCAATTAATACCAATTTTAATTTTAATTTTATTTTAAATTTATACATTATATATAATTACCATTGTAATCACGTGAAAACTGTGCCCAAAAGACCTATTATTGCCATCCTTTTTAATGCTTCTGTCATTTCCCGAAGGAACTAATCCTTGACAATTTTTTACACTACCAAAAAAATTAAATGAAGTGAACTATAGATTTATTTTTTACATTAGTAGTTATGATATTTATTTATATTTAATTAAATTTTAATGACCTAATTTAATTTTTTAACTAGATCAATTCAATTTCAATTTTATAATACTGATTATACGAAAAATGTATTTATATAAAATCGATTAATTAAAAATTAAAATATTTAACTGGAATATATATTCACCTAATTATTTAATTTTAACCATATAATGCCAATTATTCCTTAGACAGTCTTTAATCTATGGGTGTCAACGCCAGAATCGTGTTTTCTCTCACCTGCCACACTCAACAACATACATTGCTTAATTTGCACAATCTCACTTCAAACCATCAATTTATACATATACGTTTTCAAAAAGAATTAACACCGTTACACGTGTAAGACAACCACACGGATGATGTCTTAAAAGTGCGAGGATTTTCACTTAATCAAGATGTTAAGGAAAAATCATTTAATATTGATTTTTATACGTAATTAAGTGAGAATTAAATAAATTGATTTCTTATTTTTTTTTGAGCTGTCCTAAGTTATGGACCATTGCCTCTCTCTATCTAAATAATTTTCTTCTCTCTCTGGTCTCTGCGTGTAATGAGAATAGAGAGAGAGAGAGAGGGAGAGAGCAGCAACAAAGACGATAGTAAGCAAAGCGATTGATTCGTGAATTCAAAGAAATCGTTTTGATTAATCTTTTACGCCTTAACAAACCAACCACACCCAACACTTCAAACTAACTCAACAAATACCCTCTCCTTCCTCACCTCTTTCTCTTCACCTCTCTCTCTCTCTCTCTCTCTCTCTCTTCTGGCGTTGGCTCAGAGAGCAAGAGGAGGATCGCCAGATGAAGCTCTCGGCGCTGCAGCAGAGCTACATGAACCGCCGGAGCACCAGCTTCAGAGGATCACCGCCTCTAGATTCGTCTTCTGAAAGTTCGATTAAGTCTCCGGCTGCCATCTTTTGGCTCCTTCTTCACGGTGTTTGCTGCCTTATTAGTCTCGTCTTAGGTTTCCGTTTCTCTCGTTTAGTTTTTTTGTTTCTTTTCTCTACCTCTACTTCTAATCTATACGGTCCGCCTTTCCGTCAGCTCACCTCCACCTCTGACCTCGCTAATCCTCTTAATGTTCCTTCCAATCCTGTTGTTAACCATGAACTTCCTGCACTTAACAAAACCCTCAGCTCCAGAGTGGTGGTTGGCCGTCACGGGATCCGGATCCGGCCTTGGCCCCACCCGAACCCTGCCGAAGTTATGAGAGCTCACCAGATAATTGAGAGAGTTCAGAGAGAGCAGAGGATTCAGTTTGGAGTGAAGAGTTCTAGGACTGTTATCGCGGTTACGCCGACTTATGTACGGACTTTCCAAATGCTTCATTTGACCGGTGTTATGCACTCGCTGATGCTTGTTCCATATGACGTTGTTTGGATCGTGGTGGAGGCTGGAGGAGTCAGTAATGAAACCGCTTCTATTATTTCCAAATCCGGAGTCAAGATTATTCATGTCGGATTCAACCAGAGAATGCCGAACTCGTGGGAGGGACGGAATAAATTGGAGGCCAGAATGCGGCTTCGTGCTTTGAGGTAGAATTTCTTTCTTGATTGTTTCCTCTATTTTAGCCTTAGATTTCGCAGTCTTTACTATTTAGATTTCAAACTAAGGTTACAAATTCATTTTAAGTAAAAGCGAATTTTGAATTGAATCGCAAATTCACTGTAAGACTATATGTCTTGGTCTTGCGCAATTATTAGATTTTGTTGTGTTGATGCGGTTAGATTTGCTTATATGGTGGAACAGAGTAGTGAGAGAGCAGAAGCTAGATGGGGTAGTGATGTTTGCTGATGATAGTAATATGCATAGTATGGACCTCTTTGATGAGATCCAAAACGTGAAGTGGTTCGGTGCTCTTTCCATTGGGATTCTTGCTCATTCAGGCGGTTCCGGTGACTCGTCATTGGCTACAGTTGAGGAGGCTGAGAAGAGACCTTCAATGCCCATTCAAGGTCCTGCTTGTAATGCATCTAACAAGTTCGCTGGTTGGCACACCTTCAATTCTCTGCCCTACGAGGGGAAGGCTGCAGTCTATATAGATGATAGGGCAACTGTTCTGCCTGAAAAGCTGGAATGGGCTGGGTTTGTGGTGAATTCAAGGTTGCTTTGGAAGGATGCTGAAGATAAACCTCACTGGATGATGGATTTAGATTCTGTTGACGAGGATATAGAGAGTCCTCTATCTCTGTTGACGGACACTTCTATGGTGGAGCCACTAGGAAGCTGTGGGAGACAAGTTTTGCTATGGTGGCTCCGTGTTGAAGCTCGTAGTGACAGCAAATTTCCTCCAGGGTAAGTTTTTTTATCATTTGCTTTTTCTATCTCTCCACTATTATTTATACTGCATATTCCCATCTATATAGGTCATTAGCTTTAGTTTCCTTTAGCATTGCCTGTTTAATTGTTTATTATCTTTTATTTTAAATTTATGGCTTCTATAAAGTTGAATCGTGGAACTTGCTTAGATCAAGCAGATCTTTGAGTCGGATGCTAAGATGGTCCTCTTTTCCGTTTTTATTTTGAAGTTTATAATCTAGAAAATTGATAGGTTCTAACTTATAACTGGTCCAGTTTGATCATTTTTGTCACTTGGGCAGTTAAAACATAGTCATAAGGGGAAAGAGGGAAAAAAAGCCCTAAAAATTCTGTAAAGCAACTTATCTGCTGATGTATTCCATTTTGGCGATTGATGTTGTATTTAGAAGCAGAACTTGTCCTTTATGTACAAGTGCACTAGGATTGTAGCGTACATTGATCAATGGAGATATATGAAGTCAAACTTTTGGTTGTTGGCATTTCTTTTACTTGGACATCTTTGATGGGGCTTGTAATGTACCCCGTTCCATAATATGCATTATGGACCAGAAAAGAAAAAGAAATAAGAAAAAACAATATAAAGGCCATAGTTGACAATGACATTTTAAAAACTTTGTGGTGATAACAAGCTGCATTTTTCATGTCCAACTTTTCACATTATATTGGTTGGTGTAAATCTGCCATAATTAGAGATATTAAATCTAAAACTATTCTTAGTTCTCATCTATAAGCTTGACTAGGTTTATTGGTTTCTGGAAAACTGTGATATTTATAGTTGACTAAAAATCACTTTCTTTTCATGCTTTAATTTTGTATTTCACTGATATGATGTTGCACCTAGTCGATAACCTTGGAACTCAGTTTAAGCATGTTTCGTATTTCCAAATTCACTTGAATCAGCTGTGTCCATGCTACAGACTCAATTAAGGTGACATTATTGATGAGTGAAATGTAAAATACCTTGATAATAGATTTGGGAGGTATGGCCTAGACTGGATGTTGTTGAAAATAGGTACGTAGATCTAAATACATACGAACTCTACAATTACAATATAAGAGAGAGAAAAATGGACACAAAGATTTGATGTGTTTTGACTGTAAGGTCTACATTCACGGGTAAGTTAAAGATAAACTCTACTATGATAACAAAAAGATGATACAATCTTTCAGAACTCCCAAACTCTTACCCCAGTGTGTATCCCGAAAATTTCTCCAAAAACTGAAACTGTCGTGATAGGCAGAAAATACAATATTTATACTGGTCCATATCAACTGCGCTCTCTTTTACCACTGATGCCTTTCTATCTAAAATATTCTATCCCACTGATGCCTTTCTATCTAAAATATGATCATGGAGGTGATATGCGGGTAACTCGTTTATTGGGCTGTGGTGGAGTTAAACTGAATTAGTATTTGATCCTTTGTTCCAATTGTTCACTAATAAATTGAGCCGAATTAGCTCCATAAAGTGATCATTCCAAGGTCATGCACATGGGTGTATAGCATGGGGGCACTTGCCCTTGCTGCTCCCTTGCAAATTCTTTTATATATTTAGGTTTTTTTTACTATTTGATACAGCGAGACCCGACTGTGTGTTGGCCAAAGGTTTCACCGAATCTCTCAGAGGGTCTATGCAACCCGACAAATGGCAAGTCAAAGGAACAGTCAACTAAGCCCTGGCAGGGGTTCCTACAGTTTAACATGCTTCACCCCACTTCTCCTGAGCTACAGGTAAGAGTGCGGGCTCAACGGGCTAGGTGGGCGACGTGCCAAGTGTGTCACTTGGCTGTTACCAGCTTGGCACGTTCCCCAAGTAGTTGGGCAGTATAGCCCCGAAACAGATGGCCAATATTCAGCTATAGGATAGGATCCATTATAAAAGGGGATGGGGAGCCTTTGTCAACTGGGAGTTAAGAGAAAGAGAGGAGCTAAGGTTCATAGATGCAATGAGGATCTGCATTCGTGTGAATTCATCACTATTCTCTCACTAAATTTATTAATTTTAGTCCCATAACTTCACAAAGCTTTTAAATTACTTATTATACTTAAACTATAAAAAAATCATTATTTTAGTTTTAGTTAGAGTGCTACTAAAATAGAAAATAAATAGACTTGCTATTAAATTAGATTTATATATGCATTTTAATGTATTTTTTAGGTCCAATCTCACTAACAATAGTTCTCGTGTTTCTTTTTGGAAAAAAACACTGTTAACCTTTGCCTTTCTAACAAAGATCTTTCTCTAAATAAGAATGCATTACCATTAAATTCAGTCTCATACAAAGTTTCAAACAGTTAATTACAAAAATAATGAATGGATTATTAGATAATGTATACCTGCATATATGGTGTAAAATATAAATATTTTCTAGTAAGTTCTCTTTTTCATAATTTTCATATTTATTTCTGTATGAATACATGTGTATAATATCTTTATTTATATATGATTACATGTATTTGCACTTATCATATATTGCCTCCACTGGCTAAATTCTCTGGATCTGCCCCTAGACTCATGCTCTATTTGGTTCAATTCTTTGCCCAATGATATAGTATTTCTATCAGATTCTTATTTTTTGATAAAGCAAAATGAATAACTAATAATTATATGCATATATGGTAAACAATCCCACCATGTGGAAAGTAAAAAAGCAATTAATAATCTTACTTTTTGAGAGTTGTCTTTTGCAGTCTAACCAAAAGTGATTTTGCTTTCTTTTTTTTCCCCTTAAAATAGCGAAAAGATGAATTTTAGCAAGTTAATCAAACAGGGTTATATTATGCGTGAAAGTAAGTTATAAGGGTTGACAGGTAGTTGCAAATGGTGTTCAACCCTGTTTGATGTTTTCTTTTGGGATGTGATATGGAAAGTTATTACTTTTGTTTGCCTCCTAATATTCTTTTATGTTGACTTCTTCGGAAGTATAGGATAAAGGCTATGATAAAAAGATCTCCAGTAGTCTGTAGTCTACACTCAATTAAGCTTTTACTCTTGTAAAATTACGAGACAAAGTTAAGTTAATTAACATTATTTTTACATTCATTACCTTACCTTTCTATTGCATTTCATGCAATGTATTATTGTTTGTTTAACCCACTTTCCTTGGTGAAGCCAAATCTCATACTATATTGCACATGGAGCATTATGATTCTTTTAATATAATTCAAAAAGATGCAATCAAGTTGGGTAGCTTTGAGTAACCCCCAACAGGTTCACTTTTGAAAACAACAGTCAGATAAAGTTAATGCCATCACTATTATTATCATATCAGAGCCTAGTAATGTAAAACATGTACTAGGTATTTTCCTGTTAATGGAGAAGACGACTGAGATACAACTGGGAGTGATGTGGTTTGATTGTATTAACTGAAACCACAAGAGAGAACTTTTCTCAAAATAACCATATCATAATCCATTAGAACTGAAGTGGTCATTTCATGAGAACAATGCTAGTTAGTTACTAGAAGCAGAGACCTTTACTATTTTAGAAGTCCTTAAGTTTGTAGCTTTGTCTACATTTTACATCTTCTCCTAGAACTCAACTGTTATTTTAGCTACTTCGTAAATCTGGATATCTTCGCCTGCTTGTTGCTCCATGTGGTAATTCTGGAATGCTTTCATTCATGTTCTCTCATCCGCATAAGCTTCCAAGGTATCTATGGACGCAAGAATGCAATATTTTTTTTTTTAATATAAAACTCTATTTTGTTTTTAGTTTTATGATCTCTTACAGATGTTTTTTTTTTAATTATCTTTGATTGATTTTATGTATTCTTACTTCTACTACTTTGTGCCACTTGCAGGTGGATAATTGACCCACCTTTGGAAATTACGGTCCCATCGAAAAGAACACCATGGCCAGATGTTCCTCCTGAATTACCTTCTGCTGAAAAGGCAGTGATCAACATCCCAGAGCACACTGTTAAGCATACAAAAACACGATCATCTAGATTGAAACGCAGAAGTAAGAGAAAGCATGAAGTGAAAGTGGACACTCAGGTTTCTGCAAGACGTTCCGAGCAAAACTGAAACATTTAAGTGAAAACATCGATATATACTGCTATGTGAATTTGAGACTGCAGGACTTCAAGCATCTAGGAATTTCATTGATAGAGCAAAAAACAAGGCATGATCTTAACGGTTGGCAGCTGCATTTAAGAAGCCAGCTATTACAGTTAGGGCAGTTGATACGCATCTGAGTTTGAATTCCACTTATCACATCATTTTTTTTTTGTAATTTTTCTCTTTCCCTTTTACATGTTGAGGTTGATTGATATTCTGGTTTCATGAAGGGGCTAAATCACGTCTGCTGCCAGGAAAAAAAAAATGCAAGGATCTTGTATGAAATGCTCCCATTTTATACATAAATCTTTTAAATAGGAATATATATATAGATCTGTGTTGAGTTTTTGGATTTGGTAGAAATGGAATGCATTGTAATAAAAATTTTAATTCGTTGCACAACTACGTCGTTGATTATGCTGTAATTATTGATCTAGAATCAAGTGATAGAAATCTGAATATTTCAGCAAAAAATAGTGAAATTTATCCGTATGGATTGGAATTGTATACGGAGAGGATGAAAATAAATCTTGATTTTGCTAGTTCTTTTTATTGGTTGTTGAGTGGCTACCGGCCACAACTTATATCTAAACTTGCAGAATTCAGACAAGAGGTCCACAGTGTAGACAGTTTTAAGAAACTTGTAGAGAGTGGAGATGAGACCAGTTTCGGGTAATGGATAAGGAAAATTTGGGAATTTCGGGGCTAATTATGCGTTTCTCAATTGGTAGGTGGTGTGGTTCCAGTTTGACTAGCTGGTAAGAGAACCTTTTGTCTCAACGGCCTGTCATCCATTTTTCTTGTTAAACTTGCGAATTACAATTACCTTAGGACTCGGGTTGGAGATTGGCCTTGTATTTCTAGCGACCGAAAAACCACCCACCAAGCCATCCATCGCCATTTACTCCTACTTCTACGACTTAGCTTCCACCAGCCACCCCAAATCACCCCCCCCTCCCCCTGTCAAATTTCTTTCTCCCTTTATAAATTCTCTTCATCTTCACAACCTTCTCCATTAATTGTTTCTTTCATCTTTTCAAATTTACTCAGTATCTTAGCTCATATCAAACATGTCTCTAGCCATTTCTTTATCAACCTTTCTCTTCCTTCTCTTCTTCACTCTATCATCTGCTGCAGACTTGTCCATTATCAGCTATAACAATCATCATCCTCCTAAATCCTGGAGAAGCGATAACGAGGTCATGAACATGTACAACTGGTGGCTTGCAAAGCACGGTAAATCTTATAATAAGCTTGGAGAGAGGGAGAAGAGGTTCGAGATCTTCAAGAATAATTTAAGGTTCATCGATGAACATAACTCTAAAAACCGTACCTACAAGGTTGGATTGACTAGGTTTGCTGATCTTACCAATGAGGAGTACCGGGCTATGTTCTTGGCCACAAAGAGTGATCCTAAGCGTAGAGTAATGAAGTCCAAAAACCCCAGCCTCAGGTATGCTTTCATGGCCACTGACAATTTGCTTGACTCTGTCGATTGGAGAATTGAAGGAGCTGTTAATCCTATCAAAGATCAAGGAAGTTGTGGTAAGTAAGCAATTCTTTCTTTTCATTTTTTATTTACGTTTCAATTCTTTGTATCTTTTCTATATTCAATATTTTTTTCTAAAATTTATTCGGTTTTGGGGCATTGAAATTGAGTTGGAAGCTGGGACTTGGTTGACGCAGAATGGTAGTTATTTTGCTGGTCATATATGCTGAAAGGTAGTTGAGATTGAGAATCAAAGTTTTGATTTCTTGTTTCCTTAAACGTCTATTAAATCACTTGAAATGGATCAAGAAAACACCAATCAAGCTCAATCCATATAAATATAATATAAATTTCGAGTTTGGGCCCAGAATACTGATTAAAGTTCTTGCACCATTTCCAACCCGTATTCTGTAGAATTTGAACTAGGCCTAGAGCCCAAGTCATGACCACCTTTCTCATATATAGTAAAAAGAAAGAAAAGAAGTCACTTATTTGAACAAAAAATGAAAGTTTGAACAGTGTAATTGGAGAAAAATATCAGATAAATTTCAGGCACAATTGATATTCCTACAGCAATGACTTTTCTATTGTTGCAGGTAGTTGCTGGGCTTTTTCAACCATAGCTGCAGTAGAAGGAATAAACAAGATCGTGACAGGAACACTAATCTCTCTATCAGAACAAGAATTGGTAGACTGTGACAGGACATACAATGCAGGTTGCAGTGGAGGCCTCATGGACAACGCCTATCAGTTCATCCTCAAAAACGGCGGCATTGACACCGAACAAGACTATCCATACCTCGCTGTTGATGGCACGTGTGACCCAGTCAAGGTTTGTATATTTAGATCTAAAGTATTCCAATGTCACTTAACCAGATCTTACTGGGAAAATAGAAATCATTCTTGGGATTTATCGTTTTGTGTTCGTGCAGGTGAATAATAAGGCTGTTACTATTGATGGGTTTGAAGATGTTATTCCTTTTGATGAGAAAGCTTTAAAGAAAGCTGTGGCAAATCAACCTGTCAGTGTTGCCATTGAAGCCAGTGGAATGGCTTTACAGTTCTACAAGTCGGTAAGTTCTTTCTTGGACCTTTTTTTCTCAGTTGAATCATTTATTATGGTACAAACAGAGGAATCAAACTTTGTCAGGGTGTGTTCACTGGTGAATGTGGATCAGCCCTAGACCATGGAGTGGTCATTGTTGGGTATGGAACAGATCAAAATGGCATGGATTACTGGATCGTAAGGAATTCATGGGGTCGAGGCTGGGGTGAAGATGGATATATCAGGATCCAGCGCAATGTGGGTGATACATACACTGGGAAATGTGGAATTGCTATGGAATCTTCTTATCCAATCAAGAAAACGCAGAACCCTTCTCAAACCTCCAAGGCTACTGAGAAGATCAACAGGGCTTGAATCTTTATCTTGCCTCTTTCAAGCACAGGGTACCAAAGAAAGATGCTTGAAGGTGCAAATTATGATGGCTACTTGATTTATTATATCCTGTACTAAGAAAAAACTGGGTGTTTGTATTTGTTTGGATGATTGTATTGTTGTATATAGCTTTGTATGGTCAAAGCAGCACCTGAAAAACTGAAAATTGTGGTATCTGGATGTCATTTCGCCATTAAATAAATTTATCAAGCAAATTGAAAGCAGATGTATCTCTAATGTGCATGCATTTTCTTGATTTTAAGGCATTGTCTATGCTTGTTAGACACAGACAAAACCATCAACGTTAAGATAACGCAGATCACAGCAGTTCCTGGTCTCTTAGTTGAGGATTCGAATTAACTTCAAGAACGTGGCTCTATTTTTTGACATTTTGCTTGAGTGGCCTTTGAATTTGCATACAGAAATATGTTACAGATGATGAACAGAGCTCCAAAACGACAAAGAAAGCCCCAGATAACTAAAACGTACAGATAATGTCTCGAATAATGGTTTTTTAAGACACATTTTAAAATACACCTTCGACCCACTTACGATATTCTTAATTCTTTGATGTCCCCACATCCCTTTCAATAAAAGAACTGCATAGCAAAGCCGGGGCCAACCCCAGATCCCTTGAGCTTCACGTGAAAAAAAAAAAAAAATTCAAGAATCTTATCTGTCGGCAATTATTGTCTGGTAAGATGGATAACAAGTAAATTCTCAGGCAATCATGTCTCAGTTCTGTTGGCAGAAGTTGACAGTCCAAAGAAACTTGTATTCTTTTATTTATTTATTTTTCTATGTGAAGCTTCTCATCGCTTGTTCTTTGGTAAAGATTAAAGCCCTTTTTACAACTATATTTAGCTAGTCTATGTTACTCAGCAAGAACTCAATCATGAGTTCTGTAAGGACATAATCAAAGTGGAGGACAGGACAACACACCTTAAAAGTTGAGAATGAAACATCTCCTCTGGAAGTTTCCTCAAGTTATTATTCCAACCCAAGGGGTCCATGAGAGCAATACAATTGGGTCAGATCAATTAAAGTAGTACTGTTTCTACACCGTGATGTTGAATACCTCCTTATTTTACGTCACCAAGAGTTTGTTCCCTGCAAGTTAAAGTAGTGGCTTTTCTTTGGGAGAAACCTAAATCAAATCTACCCTTTTGGTTTTTTCTCGAAAGAAATGGTTGCAGTGTTCAACAAAGAGCTGCTAAGTTGGTACCTTATCACCCTAAAACTCAGGGAAACAGTGGAATCTGCAATCCCAAGATCTTCTACAGGTACCCAATTGCTTGAATTTCCAGAGCAGCCTCAACAGGAACTCCAAAAGCAACAGCAACAGCAAACACAGTCAGATTCTCTGCAGATTGAGATAAAAGATGATGGTGAAATCCACGAAGAGGAAACCAAATCTTCTGACTCTTTGTGGGTGATATCCATCAGAGAAAAACTCGAACAAGCTCACCAAGATGACACAGCAAGTTCTTGGGCAAAGTTGTGCATCTACAGGGTTCCCCACTACCTGCGAGAAGGAGAGGACAAGGCTTATGTCCCCCAGATTGTTTCCTTGGGACCTTACCACCATGGGAAGAGACGCCTACGCCAAATGGATCGCCATAAGTGGCGTTCACTTCACCATATCCTCAAGCGTACTAAGAAGGACATAAAGCTATTCCTAGATTCTATAAGAGAACTTGAAGAAAAAGCTCGTTCCTGTTATGAGGGTTCCATTGGTCTTAGCAGCAATGAATTTGTTGAAATGATGGTTCTCGATGGTTGTTTTGTGCTTGAACTATTCAGAGGTGCTGCTGAGGGATTCAAGCAACTTGGTTATGCTAGAAATGATCCTGTTTTTGCAATGCGGGGCTCGATGTCAGCTTCCACTCTTTATACTTGATCGGTTACTGGGACTTCAATTTAATGATCCTGATCAGAAAGGGCTTATATCGAAGCTTGCACTTGGATTCTTCGATCCGCTAATGCCAACAGATGAGCCACTGACAAAAAGTGAAAAGAACAGATTGGCGTCTTCCCTCGGACATACAACAACCTTTGACCCCTTAGCAGATCAAGGAGGGGTTCATGTCCTGGATGTTTTCAGACAAAGTCTCCTCCGTAGAGGGCCAAAACCAGCTCCGAGAATTTGGATTAAGAGATGGTCACATAGCAATCGAGTTGCTGATAAACGGCGAACACAATTGATTCACTGTGTCACAGAGCTGAGAGAGGCAGGAATCAAGTTCAAGAAAAGGAAGACTGATAGATTCTGGGACATAAAATTCAAGAATGGGGTTCTCAGGATTCCTAGACTCTTGATCCATGACGGAACTAGATCACTTTTCCTCAATCTGATAGCATTTGAGCAATGCCATCTGGATTGCAGCAATGACATTACATCATATGTGATTTTCATGGATAATCTGATAAACTCACCTCAGGATGTGGCATACCTTCATTATTGTGGGATAATTGAGCATTGGCTGGGAAGTGATGCTGAAGTATCAGAACTCTTCAACAGACTATGTCAAGAAGTGGTTTTTGACATAAATGACAGTTATCTTTCAAGATTGTCTCAGGATGTAAACCATTATTACAATCATAGATGGAATACATGGCGTGCCACATTGAAACATAACTATTTTGGCAATCCCTGGGCTATCATCTCATTAGTTGCTGCTGTTGTGCTCCTTTTACTTACTTTAACACAAACCTTCTATGGAGTTTATGCCTATTACAGGCCTGCTTCTTGAATGCAGTTAAGGATTTCTTCATCTTTTTTGTCCCTTGGACCTGATGTTGCATCACCTAAGTTTTCACAAAATTGATTTCCATACAATACAGTGAATTTCCTTTTTCTTTTTTTTTTTTAGAAATCATTTTGATGAAAAAATTATTCAGCCTGCAAGCAGATAAATTTGTTGGATTTCATTTGATGCCAAAACAGAGTTTGAAGATGCTATTGAGTGTTTGACGACCATATACTGAATACATGTGCAATAAATTTTCTCATTTGTTTTGTAGTAACGGAGAGAATTCATACTACTTATAGTCCTTACATTATTTTAATAAAAAGCACCGTGTGTATGTTGTTAATATACAACAACAAGAAACCTTAGTCCTAAACAAATTAGAATCGACTATATGAATCCTCTAATAAATAAGCTCACAGGCAATATTAACAATCACACGCCTTAGACTCTTTTCATTATACGGATTTTACACCTCCATTCAAGTCTATTACTAACTAAATCCGTGTCAATATTTAAGACTCGTAAATCTCTGTCTATTATTTCCTTCCAAACTGTCCTAGGTCTACCTCGACCTTTCTTAGCTCCATCAACCCTCAAGTTCTCCCACTTGCGAACCGCCGCATGGAGAAGTCTCCGTAAATATGCCCAAACCATCTAAGTCTTCCTTCTCTCGCCATATCACCAACCTCTACTACCTGTGCTTATGAAGATGTTGCCTTGTAGGTGAAAGAAAATTATAACCCTAACTAAGAAAAAAAGTGTTTTCACAATTAAATATCCTTAAGATATTCTCACTAAAAAAATCCAATTATCTTATCTGTTTCAAAAATCACTGACCTAAGTGCACGCAGAAGATACAAAAAAAACTAAATAAATAAACATGATCACTGGATTTCAATTCATACAAAATTTACAAGCTAACCAGTCAAATTAATGAAAAAAACAATTTGTGTAGCATTTTCAACTAAAGAAAGAACGATTCATAACTGAATTTAGAATAATCCTTTTGCATTGCTTGGTTGGCAATTCCTCGCTGTGAACAACTACTCATTAAATTAACAATTTTGCTCAAGAAATATAGCATGCTGCCCTATATACAGAGTATTCCTCCTGAAGAATAAAATTAGGGACCACTTCGCCTTCTCAAAGATAAAAAATTTCATCTAAGACCAAGGCAAGTTTGCCAAGTTAAAAATCTGGGGAATCTGATGAACAACTACAATCACTCATTCCACCAAAACTGAACACAGTAACTTAAACGACCACCAAAGCTTTCAAGCACTTGCACCTGCAACGTAAAATTGCTCATAAGGATCAGGCCATTGGTGCAATAATGTCTTTAAAGGAGCAACTAGAATTCATATATAATTCAAACTACCTTAGGAATTCAATCCCTGGTAAGGCTCACGCTGTCGGTTGAAGGAACCTTCTTCCCATCATAGCGCTATCAAGACAAGTAAATGACCATAATTAAAATCTGCAAACCATCATATAAATGCAATTCTGCAACTACCAAGGATATATACATACTAGGGCTACAAATGAACCAATTATTTGCAAGCTACTCAAAATATGGCTCACGGAAAATGTTTTCCTTTGATTGATTAGGAAGATGCAATGTTTATTTATAGAATATGCAAGATATTAGTTTTAAGATATCAATCATACGCAAGTGCCTATTAAATACTATGCAGCATGTTTTGTATGAGATTCATCATCATCATTATCATCATCATCAATTTGAATACATAAATGGCTCAAGCTCAAGCTTGGCTTATAAAAAGTGAGTTAACATTTTTAACCAAACTTGAGCTTATTAAAAGTTTGGAGAACAAACATGAACTGCTCAAAGTTGCACTTGGTTCAACCCACTCAGTCTTTAACGCTAAAGAACAACATACATGGTGAGTTGAACAGTATCATGTGTTTGGGCATACCTGTTTACCAAAAGAGAATGGAACATATCTGTATTTGATCATGTGCATTATCTGTCTTCTCATAGTAAGAACAAATAGTACCAGCCAATAGAAAAGGAGTATTGGCCAAAAGACAGGTACATCAAAGACCGCAAAGAATGTCATGAGAAAAGCAATGCAGAAAGCCTTGGTGATAGAGTACCTAAACAAGAGCGAAAAGAAGAAACTTAAATCAGTTGAATCAAACAAAGCCTTTAAAATTGCAACATAAAAATGGAAAACGGTAGTAAAGGAATAAATAAAAACCACCAGCATATTGCAAGTTGCAATACTCCCCATTTGGCCAGGGATGAATTTCAGACGATGAGGTATTTATGTTGAATTTTTAGAATTCTTCAATTGAAACATAAATCCAAATTCTCAATCATTTAAAATACACACCTACCTAAACGGGAATTCTTGAATCATAAAGAACACACAAAAAGGAAAAAAAAAATCCAAGAGGAAGCTTTGTACAAGAAAAGGATACTTACTAAAAATTCTAATGACAGGAGAAAAAGGACGAGAGAGATTGCTTTGATTTTATCAAGTGAAATCCCATCACAATTTCTACATTCTTCTGATTGCTTGTGTTTCTAAACCATTTTCTATTTCTCCTATTAGATTTCAAAATGGAGAATTGTTTTATTTGTTTGATCAATTTTGCAATTGTCTTTCTCGATTCTATGGATCAATTCCAACACAAATTTCTAGGAGCACATCATTCAATTTTACGAAACATATCAAGTTTTTTCATCAATCTTTATCCTAACAAACAAACAAAAAAAGCCCAAATCAAATTCAATTTCCCCTCTTTTAATCCGCTCCAATTTCTCACACATTATGAATAATCAGAAAATCCATAACAACTCACCAAAAGCTCACCAACCGTACTCGTGAAGGAAAGAAAATAAATAAATAAAACGAGTCAAACAAATTGGGAATAAATAAACTCTAAGCAGTGATTAATAGTACCAGAACTTGAATTCGGGAAGGCGGCGAACGAAGGGGCGGAACTCGTCGGATCCACGGGTGGGGAGAGTAGGTCCGTCATGGATCTCGGGGTCAATCTGGGGGGAAAGAAACCCTATCAAGAGGTTAAGCATATAAATGCCGAGGCCGTAGGTGATGATATAAAAACCCTGGACGAAGTACACGCGTACGGCATAGATGAGAGCAACGAAGAGACAGGCGATCCACCGGTAAAGGATATATGGAACAGTCTTGTCAAGAAGGTGCTGGTAACGCCGCGAAACGGAGAAGGTCCAGCGGGAAAAGATGGTGACAGGTGAAGAAGATAGGGAGGAGAAGTTATCTCCGGCTAGAGCTCCACCGGGCTGTTCGGTGTCCATTTGTCGGCCCGGAAAATGAGTGGCGTATCTCTTAAACGTCTTTTATAGTGAAGCGCAAACAAGGACAAGGTCCAATTAGGCCCGGAATCTGCTTCTGCCGGATCAATTTTAGGGCTGAAATTGATTAAGAGTTCACAGAAATTGGTGATTTTATTAACATAATAATAATAATAATAATTGAAACCATCAGTAAATTAAGATCAAATTAATCCCATAACCTAATTTAAAACTCTCCCAATTCGTATATCAAATCCTTCAATTTCGATTTAAAACCTAACCTCAACCAACAATTAAACTCCAAACCCTTTTTTTTAATGATAAGATTTTTATTTAGAGATTTTGAGATAATTTGAGTAAATTTACAGATTAATTTATAAAAAAAAATTAACTAAAAGAATTTAAATTAAAATCAAAAGTGAACAATTACTAATAATTTTAATGAATTTTTAATATGTATGGACTCATTCAATAGAATTTTCATAGGCTTTAAGGTCGTGAATCAGCCCAAAGCTTCCATCTGGGCTGAAGACCCAAACATTCTGTATTTTGGATATTTCATATGAACATCCACGTTCTTATTAACTTTTTACATATATTATTATTATTATTTTATTTTAAATATTAGAAAAGTTTATTATATAATTTAGTGTTGCAAATTAAAATTTTGATACTGAAATTTATCAAATATATGCACTAAAACGATGCAATGAGGTGGTGGTTGTTATGAAATCAAGACTAGAAAAGGGCACATCTTCTGCTCATCCAAAAGAAAAAGGAACCGGGGCCAGATACTGTAATAGTACAGAGAGAAGAAGTAACCTTTGCTGTGCTTTTTAGCAGTGCAAAGTAGAAAAAGTGAAGTGGGTTTCGCTGGACGACACTGCTCCCGTCTTTGTTTCATCTTGTATCCTCTTTCTGCCTCGCACCTCGACCCATCATATCAAAGCAATGAAACAAAAAGAAATGGTTCACACAGAGCCTGGAAAACCTTAGCTTATACACACACACACGCACATGCAGACACTATTCAGTATCTTTTTTGTCAAAGAGACACTGTTCCATATCAAGCTTAGCTTAAAAGAACCCTACATATGAATCTCTCTTAAAAGAAAAGAAGAAATACGCAGACCCTTTATCGTGAAATACAGTGAAAGAGTTAGAAAAAGTTTCAAAAGAAATTTGCTTCTAAACATCATCGTAAAAAAGATTACTGAAGAGAGAGAACGACCTTTGGTCGACAGCTTCTTTAAAATCCACTTCCAAGCTTCCACACACACACACATATGAATATAAGAGTACCAACTACATTGGAAACGACGGAAAGTGAGTTTATGTGCATCTTCCTTTAGTCTGAAAAGTGATTATATTACTCATATAATACAAGTAAAGCAAAGTAAAAATCTATGCCTACATAAATTAGCTACATATGATTGCTACATCCTAGTATTGATTTGCTGTGTTGGAGGTCTAAGCCAGAGATGCTAGCGAGAGCATTGCTCCATGCTCCTCTGGAACCTGCCGAGATGTGGATTTGTATTAAACATAGTCTACCTAGCTCGTAGTCTTTTTGGGTAGCTCGTCCCTTGTGTTATGGGGCTTACGCATTAGTCTCTTCTCTTTTTCAACGTTCATACTTCTTGGATTGCGGTTTCTAGGCCATCCTAGTGGCACCCTTTTGATTCTATGTCGTGAGTTTAGGGTTCTTGCGATTCCATGCTAAATTGTAAGAGATAACTTGCATGGACATTGTAATATATGTTGTGTTTTAGATATGAATTGTTTCCAAGTATTTTGTATGTATATGTACATAGTCAGTGAATTTTATTATTTATAAAAGATTTTGATATAAACGCATACATTATGATGAAAATTAAAGAGTTTCGAGTGTTGCACTTCCTCGTTAATATAGAAGTTGTTGGATTGGTGGTGTGGAAAACATCCATGCAAATGAGATGATGACAATAGTGATGTTAAAAGGCTGTAAGCACAAAGGACAATCATTAATATTGATAATGTCGATGCTGTTATAACTCATCATTGCTTTGTAACTGTGCAAGAAATGGAGTTATAAACTGCTATTTGACCTTCAATTTATTTGTATGGATCAAGATATAAACTCGAGTTTAATTAAATGTAATAGGTACACGTGGTAAAATTTCAGTGGCCAGTTTGTTTAGAATATTTTTGCTATGAATTTAGTTGCAGTATACATATAATCGACGTGGAGGAAAAGAAGAGCAAGGTAATGAGCTGAGCTGAGCTGGCAGAAAAGACACTTAACAAATATAATGAGTTGAAACAGCACATACAGTTTTGTTGTGCTCTGCTTGTTTTCAAACCAAAAACAAATTATAATTACATGTTATTTAGCCCTCCTGAGTTGTCCCTTTTTGTACTTTCTGTCTGTTCCATCCATCCTTTACCAACAAAAGGTGATATACCCTCACTTTAGTAGTTCTCACACTCCGGTCTGACAGAATTATGGAGGGATAAATTACGGTGATCCAGTGATAATCAAGTGGGAGGCCTTTAACTCGGTGCCCACAAGGAGCCTACCCATATAGGTGAAACTCCCACACTGCGGCTGCCGATGATCGAACCTTGAACCTTGTATCAACTCTGTCACTTGCTTACCACTAAACTAAGTCCGTGCGGACTGTTCCATCCATCCTTTTCCTATCTCTCTTGTAGTAACCCCTGATTATCTTCCTAATTCTATACTTATTATTTTAAATTAATTAATATGTCTATTTTACTTAATTTTAAATAATATAATTTTTGTTATTATTTAATTACTCAATTTTACAAAAAAAAAAGAATAATAGAATTTTAATTATAAAAAATATCAACGGCTAGATGTTGAGTTTGATCCTAAAGTACGGCGTCATGTTTTTTGATGGGTGGTCGCAGTTCCCATTGGTCAGTTTTTTCTTTATAAATTTATTTATCATAATTTACAGCCAATCACAATTTAATATACGTTGTACACAACATGTTTGGCGCGTGCAACAACTACAGTCAGCCTCCGTTAGACGCGGTCAACGTCGCTAATTGACGCAAGCAAATAGCTAATTTGGAATTAATTACAAATCTGTTTATATTAATCATCATTTGGAATTAATAATTATATAACAATTTATTTATTTATTATATTTTTTTAAATAAGAAATTATTTTTCAACTTAAAATTACTCATAAAATAAGAAATAAATCATAATAAAAAATTAAATACGCAATAATAATAATCTAAAAATATATATTAAGATAAAAAATAAAATTTCACTATACGACAGTCACTTTTAATTCTGCTTTCGTTAATTACTCTAAATTTTTTTATTTCTATATAAAGATTATTTTTTTTACGGCTTATTCTGAAGAAATTAAAATATTTATTTAAATTCCATTTATTAACCAGTTTTAATATTTATTACCATAATTTTTATAATATTAATTTGTTTAAAAAATATATATATTAGATATTAATATAAAATATAGAAAGAAATTTCGTTTTCTAAGAAAAGGATCTCGGATACAGTGCCTATGGTGTCAGGTGTAATTTCTATGGCATCAAACGGTCAGTTTAAATAATAATAAATAAATTAGTTATAAATAAAAAATGTGAAAAAAATTATTATCAAAGTAAAAGAAAATAAGCGATTTAGTTAAAAAAAAAAAAGGGAAAAGGAAAAAGAAAAGATAAAAAGGGGAAAAAGGACAGGCGTGAGGACCTTCTCAGATAAAACTCTTCACTTGCGTACTCCGTTTCTCTCTCTCTCTCTCTGGCTTTGCTCTCTGTGTCTCTACCCTCTAGAAAGAGAGGGATTTATGGAGATATGCTGGGCGTTTGAGATTTAATGTTCTTCTATGGTATAATGAGAAGACGAATTAATCTCTTTTTCTTTGAAGATGGCTTTGTACGAAGAGGAGAATCAGCAGCTTCCAAGCCCAGCATTGGCTCTTGATGGTTTATACTGTGAAGAGGAGGGCATTGAGGAAGATTATGCTCGCGTTGATGTCTGTAGTGAAGTTTATGATCAGGGTGTGAGAAAGGAGTCACCTTTTTCTAGTGTTTTCCTCGAACAAGACCTGTTTTGGGAAGATGATGAGCTAATTACTCTTATCTCCAAAGAAAAAGAGACCCACTTTTGTTTTGACAATGTAGTCTCTGATGGGTCCTTAATGGTGGTTCGCAAACAGGCTATTGATTGGGTTTTGAGGGTAAAGGCTCACTATGGATTCACTGCTTTGACTGGTGTTCTTGCTGTGAACTACTTTGATAGGTTCATTTCAAGTTTAAATTTTCCAAGGGACAAGCCTTGGATGGGTCAACTTGCTACCGTAGCTTGTTTGTCTCTGGCAGCAAAAGTGGAGGAGACCCAAGTGCCTCTTCTTTTAGACTTGCAAGTACGTTGCAAAATTTGCAATCTGACTGTTCGTTAAAATGTCGTAATTGGGTGTTTACTGAACCATTTGTTCGAGATATTAATTTTGTGTTTTTGCTTCTATAGGTAGAGGATTCAAAGTATGTTTTCGAAGCCAAGACTATAAAGAGAATGGAGCTTCTGGTGCTCTCTACTCTTCAGTGGAGGATGAATCCTGTGACGCCAATTTCCTTCTTTGATCATATTATAAGGAGGCTTGGGCTAAAAAATCAATTGCATTGGGAATTTTTAAGGAGGTGTGAACAGTTACTTCTCTCTGTCATTGCGGGTAAGCAATTGAACATGTATTCATTTCGTTGGCAGTCCTTGATTTATTTATTATCAAATACTAACTACAAAGAAACGGGAAATTTAATTAAATGATCCTAATTGTTTCCTTAACTTGATGTCCATTATTGTATTGTGATTTCAGATTCAAGGTTCATGAGTTATCTTCCTTCTACATTAGCTACCTCAATTATGCTGCATGTTATTAAGGAGGTTGATCCGTGTAATCAAGTGGAATACCAACATCAGCTTATGTCTGTGATCAAAATCAGTGAGGTACGTGTCTTATTAACTTGCTTCCTTTGTTTCATTTCGATCATGGATCTCCAGCTGTAAGATAATGTACGAAACTTTATAGCCCATATGTCACATTTCGCCTAATATGTCTCAACAGGACAAAGTGAATGAGTGTTACAAGCTCATCTCGGAGCTGTCAGGCAGTGAGAATAGAAGCAGCAAGAGAAAGTATCCATTGACACCCAACAGTCCTAATGGAGTCGTTCATGCATACTTCAGCTGTGATAGCTCAAATGAGTCATGGGCTCTGTCTTCAACAATCTCATCACCAGTGTCTCGGTTCAAAAGGAATAGAATCCAGGATCAGCAAATGCGAATGCCCTCGCTAAATTGTATGTTTGTGGATGTGCTTAGCAGTCCTCGCTAGTTTTACTTCTCCTATTGTCTACTACAAACATTTCATTTTACATTTCTCTGTTTTGCATATTAATTGTATTATGCAGTCTTGAGGCGCAAACTTTTTGTGTTTCACCTATTATCAATGCATTATGGGCGTAAAATTTGAAACTGGTTTCGTACGCATACAAGAAAAGAAAGATGAATTCACTAAGTGACCTCTTTGTTTGAGAATGGAATGAGCAAATTGGTTATTTGTTTATTTATTTTTCAAGAGTTGCATGCTTAATGTCTTTCCTTCTTACAATTTGAATCATTTCTCTTTCCTCTTTATTTGTGTACTTTGTCATTGCTTTTGATTTATCAATCTCATTAGTTTAATAAAGCAGTGCATGCATTGTTAAAAATAGTTGAACCACTGATGTCCGTTGCCTTTCTTGAAAGAACAGAGTGTTGACTCGAGAGAAGATTTTTAATAAAGGGTATAAAGTGCTGGTTAACTTCTTTTGATAGCAACATCAAAGAGATAGATGGAAGGAAATTCAAAACCTAATGTCTAAAAAAGATTATTGTATTAGGGAAGTCTTGCAACAATGTCAAACCAGAAAGCAAAAGTCCTAACTAACCAACAACCAAAATTCTGCAGGCAGACATTGGACTTGTGCCTTTGAAACTTCCCTCCTTTTCCCTCCCTTTCTCTTATGACTGTGCGTTTTGGTAACAAAACCTTCCATTCTTACCTATATGCTGGTGCTTCTACTGTTGTCATTGTCTATTGTACCCTACGATTAAGAACCCTTTATGCAGGTGAATAATAGGACTGAAACTTAATTTTCATGTATAATAGCAAGCGTGCTTTGCTATGTCAAATATTTTTGGTGAATTCAACTGAAAACTACTATGATCCAGCATTCTTCATTAATCAGTACTACTCATCTGCACTTCTATGTTTTTCCTATTCTGGTTTTAGGAGCATTCTGTCAAAGTATGCACAAAAGCGATTGCTGAAATTTTCATTTATCCTGCCATATATATATATGGGAGCGATTGTTCTTGGTGAGATTCAAAACCTTAGTGGTCACTCCTAGACGCATAGTGCAAGAAAAGGACTAAATGCAGAAATTACATGAATGGAATGGTTTAGGAATTGCCTACAAAGTTAATGCAATTTAGTCATTTTAATTTGTTTCTTAATTCGCACAGACCCACATCCTACAAGTTCAAGCAGTTAGGTTGGCTTAATGCAATTTAAGCCATAGAGAATCATAATAGATTTTCTATTATGAATTAGTCGAGTCACTCATAAGTATTAATGCACACCTGCTGTTATAGTGTTCTTACCTATTATAAAGGATGTTGAGTTGAAAGTTAAAGCTCCAGGAACATCTGCGTTAGTTGAGAGGGTAAAAAGAGAGAGCGAGTGTTAATTTATGGTTGGATCTTTGATTCCTCAACCCACACGCAACCCCACAAAAGATGAGTATGGCGAAGCTTTTAGTTTGTAGTGGTGAATAGGTTATTGTAGCAAAGTTGTATAAATTATTTGCATCAAAAAGTGATCTTGGAAAATACAAAACGGTACAAGGAAAGAAAGGATAGAGGAAAAAATAAAAGATTTTCAAGGGCATGCTGTTATTTGAAGTGGTCAAACCTGTAAAAGTGCAATTGGAGGAGAAGAGTGGAGAACTTGAAAGTAGACTTGAGTGAATGAACTTCTTGCTCTGTGAAGGATTTCGTTGTCCCAGTGGTCCTGCTTCCTTCCATTGCTTTTTTGGTTTTATAACTTGGGTATATTTTGACCATTAACATGCCTAATAATTCCTTGTGAACACAATTCGTGAGAGAGAGAAGCAAGAGGAAAGGTCATCAATGCAAGTGCAACAGCCAAAGGCAATCGCCTCCTGTTCAGTAATAATTCTGGAATCATGTGATAGTTACCTCCACCTTAAATGGTTGAGCTTGAGCAGGCTGCTGATTTTGCATATAATTTGGATTTCTTTAGGCATCTTCATCCTACTTCAACTGTAACAAGTTGATGGTTCTTGATTTTCATGGGTATATTTTCTTTCTTTCTTTTTGATAAAAATATCAATCGTAAAGAAGAAGGATACAATACAACCTATCCTGATTTTCTTTATGAAAGCATTTAAGGCAAAACACATTCCAATTCCACTAGTAGGCATATACAATTATGAGCCTCGTGACTTGGGTTTCAAGAGTCAGAAATAGTGTTTTCTGTAAAAAATTAACCTGAATATACTACTTTGCTCAGAGCTAAATGCATCGTATACAGAGCTCTAACAGTTGCCACCCCATACTCATTTTTATGATTCTGCTATGTCTTTCAAACGGTTTGAGCCATTGCTATTTTTATCAACATATACTGCAAATATTTTCTTTATAGATTCTGCAGCCAAAGATATGGAGCAGTGAATCACTGTAAGAAATTAAAAGAATTTGTATTTCTTTCTTATTCCATCTCTCTTGGCTTCACCTGCTTTAAGATGGTAGGTTGCACATTTGATTATCGAATTGACTTCTCCTTAATTAGATCGGTGATTCGATTATTGAATTATATGATTTTGATTCGATTATTGAATTATATGGTAAGGGAATATTATCATGAAAATAAGCGTAAAAATGGGTAAAAATACATGCCAAATGAGGTTAAAATATGAATAGGATCAAACAATACGGTAAGTAAAGTAGGCATGAGTATGAACAGTACTGTAAGAAGAAAATTGTTGAAAACAGCTAGAGAAAAGCTTGCCTTTGACATGTTCTGGAAGAATTTGTCAAAAGATCAGTACTCTCTTGTTTCTTATTGGAATCGGAAACAGTGGGAGCAATTTCAGCCATTGCTGCAGTGTTTGGCAGTGGATTCAACTCTATACAGAGTAAAAGATTTACATGTGAAGAGAGTAAAAAGAGCAGACATATATGATCTGTTCCACTCTTCCAACGTACAAATTGTCCAACAAAAACATCTGGGTTTAGGTATTAATCAAGATTCATCCTTTCATGATCCCCATTTCAAGAAGATGCTTCTCCTTTTAGGGAACAATCTTTCTCCTTCTCTTCTTTAGCTGTGTCCATTCTAGTTCCACCATGTTGAGAAGTCTCATCTTTTCTCTGGAATTGGGAATCTCAGGAATGCAGAAACCCTTCATTGATCAGTATGTTTCACTTGCACAGTTACTAAGGATCCTTCAGAGCGGCAGCCGCGATCTCTGAAGAAATTAGTCTTCCGAAAACGGAGTAATACCCAGAAAATGGACACAAGTGATAACTAAAATGACATACTTGTTAATTAATATTATTTTGCAAAGCTTCTTGTTCTTGTATTCAAAGTTGCCAACACAGCTCTATTTAATAAGAGCCATATGGTACAAGCCACTTTACTATTTCAGGTAGTTCATTACTCAAGTGCCAAGTTGCATTCAACATTTTTGTAAACAACTTTACCTACCACAGACTAAAGACATTTATTCTGTCGAATTCCGACCAGAAATTGCTACCGTGTTTTCTGAACAGTGTCCATCTTCTTATTCCTAACAACGATCAAATCTTAATACATGCAAATCATCTGCAAACAAGGA
>CAOGCB010006310.1:0-18081 GCA_948266635.1 Cnidoscolus chayamansa
CATACCATAGCCATTCGTTCATTACACTATCATGAATCCCAAACCCTTCGTTTTGATGTGCTGTGTTCTCACTCTCCTCTCCATTTTTAAACCATGAAACCTTGTGTGTTTCTGGCGCGTTTTATGCACGCTCCAACTAAGTTCTCGCTTTGGTTTATTTGATTCTTGAAAAGAAATTTATATAATACATAATAATACTAAACTGTCAAATAAATATTTTTCTTTTTTTTTATTATTAAAAAATACATTTATTTATTATTTTATATAAAGTATATATCATACATTGTAATTTCTTATGTGTTGGATTTATATTTAAAATTTAAGTAGATAAAAATTACACTTAAAATATAAATTGAAGGGTAAGAAGTTGTTTCAGCAAATAGTAGAAAAATAAAAAGGAGATGTTATGGATAAATGGCAGCTAGGGTTTCATTATACAACAACCACTAACAATTTAGGGCAGATAAGATATCAATCACCTATGTTGAAAATAAATAAGGAGTGAATTCAGCCACCATTGATGCAAACAAATTAATTCTTATAAACTTCTAACCCTAAATTTTAAATTCTATATATCACATTTAATTACTGACTTCTTCTATCACCACTCACTCTATTCATTACTAATTTCATTGTTACTTTCTTGCAAAATCAATTTAATTTCTTCAAAAAAATTTGCAGGTGAATCTGTTCGATTCTAAAAATTATTGTGGTTGCACCAAAAGCAATCTCAGATTCTAATTGTGATTAGTTAATGAAGAAAGGAGGGAGGGAGGGGACCAAAACTCCAATAGAGGGAAGTGGTGGGATCAAATATTCTATGATAACCAAAATGATTATGTCTGGTTTGTGAATTCCTAACAAACCCACATAATATAAATCCATTAATTAGCTTTTAAGTTGGTATGCAAAAGAATTAAACCTCAAGCAAGATACCTGCTGCAAAAGGTGCGGCGGATGATGTGCCTCATTTCAAGAAAATTATCATCAACTTAAATGGATTCATGCACAATGTTCTCAACAAGAAATTAAGATTGAGATTAATCTTAGTGAAAATTAAGTGAATCCAAGTAGGTCCAAAGGGACAAACATGAATGAGGCATTTGAAAGCAAAATTTTATAATTATTATGTGATCTTTCACCAAGATTTTTTATACAAAAAAAAAAAAATCAGATACATTGAAGAGAGATATGATTGCATGAGAATGACTGAGTTGCTTCTGTAGATAACATTTCAGTATCAACAATGTTTATCAGTCATGAATCAATGCTCTTTTTTTTAGCTTTCAGTTGGCCTACTTAATAATATGCTCATCCCCTCCTCCTAATCTTGCATCTTATAGTGGGACATTTGGTTTGTATTATTTGATGTCTCCTTTTTCCTTTTATATATAATTTAATTTTGTTGGAAATTTCTTTCTTTCCTTTTCCGATGTTGCAGTCCCCCAAAATCTTCCAAGAAAAGTATTTTTTTGGGTATGCTATAAAATAATGATATCTATTATTAAGTTTTTAATTATAATTTATTAGTTGCTTTCACAATTGCACTCAACAAGAGACCAATATACAAATGAAATGGGTATATATATTATATTTTAAAAAATCATAAAACTTAATGGGTTTTTTTTTAAATATATATATATAATTCTTCACCGTTTATCCCTACAGACATTGAACGCTAAAAGAACTTTCTGAGCAACATATATGGGTTCTTGACACAAAGCAGCAAATTCTCTTGGCTTCACTTCAAGGCTTGATCTCCATCAGTGACCTTCTGCTACTGTGTGCATGGCAAAAATATGCTTATTTTTGTACATATGCGTATAAAATATAATAACGAAATCGACCGATAAGGCGTATATAAAGAAAACTAGTGGGTAATATGAATTTTCTTGGAAACTTCAGTACATCGTTGAATATCGTAAAGAACAATTTTGAAGTAAATGTATAACATATATATATATATATTTTTCTTTTAAGAAGGATAAGAATTCAAGTAAAATATAATGGGTCGGCCGGCTTGACTAAGATGATAAAGAATGGAAGAATTAGGTGGGGGTTTTTAGTACTTATCTAAGTGACAATTTAATCAAATATCATATTTATGCATTCCCACTTAGTCTTTTTAATTTGTTGTCTTGTAAGACAGCCACAGCCGCTGTAGCTTTGTGTTAGGCTGCATACCACCAAGTCATTGCTCTCTTAAATATATTCTTCATTATCATGTTTATATATTAATTTTGGTCTGTCTCCCATCTTCCTGCCATTTAATTTCCTCCCTCATGATGATCTCAAATACAACATCTACTTTTAATGAACTTCAAAATTGTGAATCTTAGAGTTTCAATTAGATATTATATATACAAGAACATGCATGCATTTTTTGATCCAATTCATGAAAAAAGAAAAGGTAATAATACTAACAATTTATCAGTACCACAGCAACAAAAAAAATACTTTTTACTTTTATTTTTATTGATTTATTTTAAATTATTGTCTACTAGTAATAATTCATTAAAAATTATAATTTTATATTAATAAAATGAAGTATAATTTTATTTCATTAATTATATATTTAACTTATATAATAATCAAATAAATTTGTTTATATATATCATTTATAGAATTATTCATTAAATGCTTCTTTGATATTATTACATATATTCAGTTTTAGATACATATGATTAATACAAAACGAAGAACCATGTAAATGGTTTGAAGCATCCAAAACTATGTACCCTTTTGCAGAAACATGTGAATTTTTTTGGTACCCATCATATCAAACTTGGCATCATAATTTCTGAATATATTCAAAGCACCCAATTAAGAGAATCAAACTTCCCATTTTGTGAAACTAAAGTTGACAGAATATTTAGCTACTGTCTTCTCATTTTAAACTTCACAACTCTCGCTAGCAGGAACCATTCCTTCCATCACCACCACTTAAGCATATGCTTTTATTATCATCACCATCTTGATTTTTTTCCCAATTTAACAAACGCTAATCCGTTGTATATGCCTTTATTTGGTTAGTGCAAATTTTTATTAGAGTTGTCTCATTATTCTATATTACGTCACATGAGTTCCTCTTCATTCTCACAGCAAACAAATCCAACTCAAGTACCATAATCTTTCATCAGATGGGAAGTGGAAAATTTTGATTAGTTAATTCTCCAAGAGCCTGTATTTATTAATTTGGAGATCAAGAGATGCTATGTTATAGAGCTCTGTGTTTTTAAAAGTGAGTTAGGTGGCGGACCGGTTTAATTAAATTTAATATGATTAAGATTGACTAAATATAAATTAAAAAAAAAAAAAAACAAAAGGATAACAAAGAAATGAATTAAAAACGACCAAATCAAACCAGATTGAGTTCCAAGTGGGCTAGTAAAATGGGCTTCACTCGAATGGCGGCTTTCGGGACCAAGGCAAGTGTAACAAAATGATTTCGTTATGACGAGCAGCTAATTATTTTGGACCATCTCGGGGAAGGGAAAAGCTTGGAGATCAACAAGTATGGCCCTGGAGTGAGAACTTTCCATGTTCACAAGAAGTGAAACACTTGATAGATGTGGAGTTACTAGGCTACCATCAGAGAGCACGAGCAACACTTTTGAACTCGTTCAAGCAGGACTGGAGTATTTTCTGACGCTTCTGAAGAGATTGTCGCTCATTTTGTAGCACATCAATGGCATCGGGTGCAACAAACATGTCCATAAATTTCTCATCACTTACTGCAAACAGATCCAACCCAACTGCCACAACGAGCCTATCCCGGCTGTACAACCAAAAACAAAATGAAAAATTTTCCTGTCAGTTCCTCTCAATGCGGTTAGATCGTTACTAAAATATTTGACACGTAAAACTGCTATTTCACTTAATCACCATAGCTCTCATAATATAACAGCTTCCCTACTTAAACCATTGATTTTCTTGGTTTGAGGCAGGTACTATTTGTAATACGGCGCAAATGAAAATATTTGGCCAAGTATTATCAATCAAAATTTCAGACTATTAATTGATCAACTCCAGAAACCAGAGCTCTGCAGATAAATCAGACTATAAATAAATTTTTGGATGGCAGCCTTATCTACCATCTGGCCGGTACTAGGATAGAGAGAGGCAATAAAGCTCATCCCTGAATATCAACATAAGCATAGAGCTTTTGGTGCATTACCCTCCATGCATGTCTTTTTAAATTCATTATGCATACGCTCATTTTGATTGACATTAACTTTAGAAGACAAAGGAAACTCACCAGGGGGTCAAAAATCCAGAATTCAAGGTTGACATCACACTTCGTTCAATAAGAACTTCACGTATCCGTGCAAAATGCTGTGCAGCAGATGAACAGATTTCTGTGTAAGCTGAGCACGATCTTGAACCCGTATCTCCATTTCCAAATAAAAGACTGCCACCATTTTGAACTCTAAAATGTTCAGTGCTATTTCCTGTCATTCTTGAAATCCGCTTTCTTGGTCCAATTTCAATGCAGTTTCCATGCTCCTTCTTTGCCCCACCATATACCACATCACATGGTTGGTCAGGAGATGGAGTCTCAGGCACAGTCATTTGGCTATCTTTGAGAACTTCTCTAGCTTCTGCTCCTTTTCCAGGAGTGGTTTGCTGTACTTTCTTCTCTGGAGGTATATTCTCTTGGTCTCTCATTGTTTCATCATTAGATGATTCCCTTGCATCTGATAGCTCGAAATAAAATGAACCAACAGATGCTTGGTTTAATTTAAAAATAGATGTCCCACTCAAGCCAAAGCCTCCTTGAAAGTCATTCTCATAACAAACTTGAGAATATGGGCTGGTAACTGAATCAAGATGATGTCGAACTAATTGCTTGCATTGTTTGGCAAGATCCTTTATGAATCGATTGTAAGCATGCCTTAAGGCTGCATAAAAGCCAACGTACCCATCTATATTTCCACTTTGCTTTGCATCTGCACAATTTCAAAAGTAACTCACAGTTTGCAAATCATTTTGGAGCAATTTGCTTTAACAAAACAAAAAAAAAAATCAGAGAAGAGAAAAATGGTGTAGTCATTACTAACTGCAAGATGCTGCATCACATGTCTCAGGATTTGAATGTGAATATAATGTGGAGACAATGAGAAGGAAAATAGCTAAAGGTTCATTGATGTACAGTAAATGAAGATCTACACACTAACAGTAAGAAATAGATTTGGTTGATGATATTCTCAGCTAGTAAATACTGTAAGGCAAGCTTAAGCTTCAAATTTCATAACCTGTCATCCAAAAAGTCTAGATTTTACTTTCCATTAAGTATTGTCATAACCTGTCATCCAAAAAGCCTAGATTTTATTTTCCATTAAGTATTGCATGCGCTATTCCTACAGGAAATAACCTGTACTTCAGAGGTCTGCAAAAGAAAACACAAAATCTATCATACAACTTATGTAGGACAGGGAAGACAGCAGCCTCTTACATTCTGAATCACGAACACGATTTCTTTCCAGAGCAAGCTCAAAGAGGTTCCCTAAAACAAAGGCAAGCCTATCACAAGCAGTGTCAAGAAGGGGAGCAAGCCATGACCGGGCAGCAGCGCGAGCAATCTCTGCAGCAGCTTCTGTTACTCCTCTACCCCCTCCTCTGCCAGCATGGGCAAGCAATATATTTGCCACCTGTTTGAAGAAGGAAAAATATACCATCATAATCAAATTCAGATGCCCTAGATTGGATTACCCAGAAAGAACTCGTTTTGGAAATTATTACCTTCTCCCTTGACACTGTGGGGCATTCAATGGAATATGCAGCACACCTGAACTCATGTATCACTCTTTCGAAAGCCGCCCCACCATAGAGCCTAAGAGTAGCATTGGGAGGTTTTATGACGACAGTAACGCCTGGCCAACTCCCAATACCACTCTCTGACTTCTCCTCTTCTGTTGTTTTCCCCCACTGCTCTGGTGCAGGATCTGCAGCTCCATCAACCAAAGCTCCCTTCACCAGTGAACAAAGGCCACAAAAAAGTTATAATCCAATGAAAACCTTACAGAATATAGATTTTCTTATGTTATGAAAAAGGAAAATGCTAACTTATATTGCTTTGCTCAAGTTGAAGAATTATTTATTCCAGGTACAATATATATTATAGGACAGCCTACAATCGACTATGAGATGAACAAAATGAAAAGCTATCATAACAAAAGTAGAAAAAGTAGAAAATTAGACGGAGACATTTTTTATCATGAAAACAGAACATTTCTAACTAAAGTTTACGTGAAAGGATAATATATCTACCCTAATGAGAAATTACAAATGGTCTATAACAATTTGTGATATGGCCAAATGAATCACTTACCACATTGCTGCAAATAGAAGCTGTGCACAACATTGCAGATCTGCGCAGCTGAGCAACATCAGAAGTTGCCTGTATTTTTGAATCCATTTTTGCCAACTCAGAGGTAACTTCACTGCAACGCTGCTCAAGTAAAGCTAGGGTTGCAGGAGCAGCTTCCTTGTATCTCTTTTGCAGTTCTGATTCCAAATAGTCCCTCAGACTGCTGAAACCAATATAGGGCCTAAATTTTTCTTCATCAAAACCTCCCTTAATACCCTCACGCAAATGGCGTACAATTTCTGAATCCACCTGAGATATTTGCCTCCGAAACTCATCATTTGAGATGGTGTTTCTGTCCTTTGGTAAAGCAACAAAGAATGGGCGAGTACTCTCACCAAGGTACCCACTTGCACTCAAGTATCGGTCAACTTCCCAGCGGTCACTAAATTCCTGCAGCGTCAGCAGAACTATGAGTTATATTATGTTTCCAGGAACAAGAACTCATTTTTTCTATTAACTACCAATATAAAGATTGTTATAGTGACCATAAAATTAGCAATTATTATTGGTCCATTCAGTTGATTTGTCTCAATTACTATTTCATTAGTTCCTATTTCGCAAATAAACAAGAAGAGGAGTATAGTAACACCTTGAGCCGATTGTCAAATTTAGAGACAACTATTATTGTCCTTCTGAAGTTTGGATCAATCTCCCGAATTGCATCCAACCACAGAGATGAGCACCATTCCACACTGCTTTGTTGAAGGAACAATAGAATGCGGTGGGGAGGGCTAGCCAATGACTTCACCATTGAAAGAATTTCTTCAGGTGTTCTCTCTGGTTCTCCCTTCTTTGCCTGCTAACAACTTTTCAAACAGTTAAGAACATTGAAACTAGTATAATAATAATAATAATATAAAAGTAGCCGATCTTATCCTCTGTGATAACTTGAATACAAGAGATAAACAAAACCTCACCTTAAGAACAAATCCCGGGGTATCAATAATGGTGAGGTTAGGACAATGTGCATATTCAGCTCTCATTACAATTGGCTTAGAAGAAACTGCAGCTTTAGTCCTTTTCAGAATTGCTTCTGTGCGTGATTTTATAATATCTGCAATTGATGTGGCTGACACAACAGGGCTTCCATATTCCTCAGAGTCCTCTTCCTGCTATACATTTTAGCTTTCAGTAACTTGTATGGCTATAAACACCAAGTCTTGTAAAAAAAGACGAAAAATAAATACAAAAGAGATAGCAGTCAAATAAATAAAAAAAAAAAAGGCATATCAATTCATCAACACTTAGTCACAGACTATGAATTTCAGCCATCTTTTCAACAGAAACCTTTTTTTTTTTTCTGCAAATAATTATTGAACGGGGAAAGCAAATTCAGAAAAACTACTTCACCTACTGGCATGCGCAGGCACAAATGCAAACATACATGGAACCAAAATCTAAGGATTTAATATTGATGAATTTAATTAATTGGGTTCATATTGGAACTAACCACTAATTCATTTTTCAACATCTCTAAGAAAGCAAACAGAAATCAAATCCCCAACTGTTCGAGCCCAATAACCTAACTGCCCAAATAAAATCCCAAGAATATCAACTTTAAGCACTCCATGATATACAAGATGAGGATTGGAAAAATGGACCTGAAAACGACAACGGGGCTCAATAGCAGTAGGATCATGGACCATCTGGAGAATGAGAGGCCTGCGGGTGCCCATCTCGACCTCGCGGACATTGAAGCGGAATCCGAGAAGTGCTTCGAGAAGCGAACTCTTGCCATCAGATTGTCCACCAAGTGCTACGATCTCAGGGATAGGAAGTTTCTCTCCAAATGCCACGGCGGCCGCTTGCAAGCGATTGTAGGCCTCGAATCTGGAGCTGGAAGAGGAGGTGGTGGTGGAGTTTGGGTTCTGTTGTTTCCTGGAGAGGGCCGAAGAAGACGTGGATGATGGGGTTTTTTGGGGCGTGGTGAGGTAAGCATTTCCAGTTGCCATTGTAAGATCGAAGAGAAATGAGAGAGAGGGAAATAGATGGAGCCTGAGGAGTGGAGTTTTGAATTTGAAATTTTTGGACGTTGCCTGAGAGTGTTTTGGGCCTTAAAGAGATTGGGGCCAGTCCATTAGAAGAGGCTTATCGGCGTCCACATTGGGCTTCCCTCCATATCCAGTAATTATATGATATACAAAGTCAGGTTCTGAGTATCCTTAAAAGAGGCCTATGGCATACCCATGGGTAAAATTAAAAGTATTATGCAAACAGAGTATATATTATACATTAAATTGCATGTTTTAGGCACATGGATAAGTACACTTTGCATTAAATTAAATTTACATATATCATTAAGAGGTATGATATAAGCACTATCGAAAAAATAAATAGGTTCAAAAAATATTATACATTTATAATAATAAAAAAATCAATTGCCCAATTGCATATAAGAACAGCTTAATTTGGGGTATATATATAATGGCGGCTAAACTCCAGTCCACGAGTGATCGTGGCTATAATAAATAGGGCAGTTATTTGCACATGAAATGAGAAGGATCCATCTTAAAAGGGGCAAAATTTAATGGGTTACTGAGTCAA
The DNA here is from genome assembly GCA_948266635.1 of Cnidoscolus chayamansa. NCBI lineage: Eukaryota > Viridiplantae > Streptophyta > Magnoliopsida > Malpighiales > Euphorbiaceae > Cnidoscolus > Cnidoscolus chayamansa. The sequence continues at coordinate 8,915 of CAOGCB010006310.1, forward strand.
CACGCGCAATCTCGGTTGGGGATCGGTGAAAAAGGCGTTATCATTTAGATCTGTGCCAAGCTTATTTCTTAATATCCCAAGCCAGCCAGCCAGCCACGTCTGTAATTTGATTGCGTGTGAAACTGCGTTGGGAAGCGTGGACCTAAAGGTGTCTTCAACGCGTTTGCCGCCGGGAAAGAGGTTCCTCCGCATGTTCACCGGCGACCGAACCTTCAGGGTCAAGCAAATAGCAAGTAGGAGGAATATTTATGTGATAAGAAGACTCAGATCAGTGATAGGAACTACTCAAAATGTATCCTACTTCTTTCACTTTTCTAATTACTCATTAGTTTTTATGGCCATTATATATAATTTTATTTAATTTATGATAAAATATTTATAACAAAAAATATATAATATATAAATATATTTTTTTTTGAATTATTGAAAATCTATTGTTATTCATCCTTTTTTTTTAAAGTAATTAGGACAAATTCGGTTGGATATTTTTATTATTAAAATAAATATATATTCTGTTATAAAATAGCTCTTAAATAGATAGAAGTCATACTTTGTCCAGTGGGGGCAGAGCGCCAGCTTTCATTCGTATTAGTCAAATCAAATACTCAATGAACACAAACACAGAATCTACACTTCCATCATCCTTAATTTAATTAACTAAAAGTTTCTTAAATCTCTATTTAATTTAGGATTATGGATTTTTTTTTTCACAAACTTCAGGTTTAAAACACCCTCTTCCCACATCTCTTGCTTTATAATCCTGCGGACGTTTCTTCTTTGAGAGAGAGAGAGAATGGCTCCTTCTCTACTCAAGTTCACTCCCTTCTTCTCCATCCTTTTACTACTCATCCTGCATACCCACAAAACCCTATCCACTGACATCGAAGACGATGAAGAGTATGTTCTCGACAGTCCTCTGCCTAATCTTACATCAAGAAGCAGGTTCTTAGCCACTGTAATCAAGAAAGGTGCTCACTGTGATCGTATTACTCACAACATTTGTAATGGGGTCTCAGCCAACAATGGCACCAGCTTGTTGCAGTGCTGCAAGACTCATTGCAGGAATATTCTCGGAGATAAGAACAACTGTGGCCGCTGCGGTAATAAGTGCAGGTTTGGACATCTTTGCTGCCATGGAAGTTGCGTTAATGCTGCAAATAATAATGATCACTGTGGCAAATGCAACAAAAGATGTAATCCAGGGGTTTCATGCAGCTTTGGATCTTGCGGGTATGCTTAAAAGAAATTAAAACATTTAGGCCGCAATATATATATATATATATAATATGTAGATGGATTTATAAGGAAAGAAATAAAGGAAAATTTATCAGAGATTATTAGTTGACATGTTCTGGCTGGGGCTGCATTCTTTTTACGAGAGCTGAGAATTACTAGTTTAAGTTCATGCTTTTTGTACTTGAGGATCAACAACCTGGAGTTTTTGTATTTCTTCAGTCAGCTCACTGCATGAACAAGTTGGTGTCCCCAATAAAGAAGCTTGTTTCAAGGTGATTCTTAAGTTATGTTTGTTTATAAAAAAAAATAAAAATAAAAAAGTCATCATTTGAGAGGATATAAGATCGATCTTGATTTTCGACTCTTTTTTCTTTAATTTCAAGATATGAATCCTGACACTTGTTCGATATATACTTTAAATACGCAAATCATTAAAAAGTAGGAGTAAAGAAACTATGATTTAAAATGCCTACTTATGCCGAGGAAAAAGGTTGATATAATCAAGCACCGTATTCAAAACAAGTGAATCGGATCATTACCCAATTCAGAATTCCAGCTTACAAGGACTCCTAATATTTGAAACTACGTTTTATGTTGATATTTTACAAGGGAACCATACGGCCAGTAAGAAAATCCCTTGCTTTAAGTAAGACGAAGCTGCCAGTAGCCAGGTTAGACTAGTGTTCTTAAATCACAGATAACGAATGAGCTCGACTGCACACTTCCCTATCCTTTCCTTGAGTCTACCCATTCTACAAGCCGAAACAAACTCGGGTTAAAATAAATGTCTTAGTAACATCGAGCTAAAACTCACTTTTTGAGATAGCATTCTATTATCACACTGAAATTCTATGTTTCTCAAAACTAACTAGGCACTCCCAAATGCCAAATTGCCCTCATTGAGATGCAAGGTATCACTATGACTGCTATATAGTGAAACCTCAACAACAGACTCTAAGATGTCAGATCTAATATTTTGGAAGTTCACTTTCTTTTGGGTTATAATGGGCTCCCACGATGTTCTCTGATTCCAATTCCAACTATACGCACATCAAATAAAAACCAAAACAATTTTTTGTTACGCCCAATTATACAACTAATAACCAGGAATGCAACATTTTACTCGTATAAGCTGCAAATTGGGATAACAAGCCTGCCTGCTTGCTTGTAAGTTCTGCCAACTGGTGGGTTTAGTTGGAATCAGTGATTGAGCAGTTTCTCCTGGAGATTCTTAGTTAACATTTAAGAAACACTAAAAATCAACTTGCTCGATAAAGCAAAGGTCCAACATTCATCAAAGTTAACAAAACCAAAATTTGGAAACACATGAAAGCAAAAACAAACAAAATGTGTACCATATTTTTCCCTGCTAAATACTTTGAAATGCCTGAACCTCAACTGCTACCACCAACATTATGATTTATGAGCTTTTAGTCTATCCAACCCAAGGACAGGATGCAACCAACAAAAATATCTTAAAAATTCCTGCTACTACAAACCTACCATCTCACAAGCTCATCAAGCAGAAAATTGTCCACAGCTCATATACTCAATCCTACATCCAGTTCTTCAAAGAACATAATAGTATCCGAGAGCCACCAGCACAAGCAATAGCAAAGCAGCAGCTGCAGCAGCAGCCCACATCCAATAGTTGGTCGACTTTCTCCTCCTCGGGATAGCTTTCAAAAGTGAATCTGTGCCCCTTGCGCGTGGCCTGTGCCTAACTATGTTGTCCTTTTTAACTTTTGCCTTCACTGAAGCAGAAGGCTCATCATGCACTTCAACCTTCTCAGTTTCTGTTTCTTCGACAACTTCTCCAGCTAGCTCCTCAGGTTCAGTCGGAGGTGCAGATGCTGCAGCTTTCTTCTTCAATTTCTTTTCACGCTCCTGCAAGTTAAGATCACAATTAATTTAATGCATCCAAATGGTAAGAAGTACGCAATTATGAGATCAAAATTAATGAAGTAATAATTTCCTTAAGCTTCTTTACAGCTTCCCTTTCCTCTCTTCTAGCTGCTTTAGCTGCATTTCTGTCAGCCAATTTCTTCTTCCTTTCCATGTTTTGCTTAGCCTTTCCCATCTCTTCTTCTCTTTTAAGCTCCTTCAGTTTTGCTTCATCTATTTCCTTCTTCACAGGAGGATGCTTTTGCTTCTTTTCTGACCCATAGATCTCATCGGCAACCTCAATATGCTTTTGCTTCTTTTCTGACCCATAGATCTCATCGGCAACATCAATATGCTGTGAAGTGGCCTTTGAATCTGTCTTACTTGCTTCTTTCTGGACCTTCTGGGTGGGCAACATATCCTTTTGTACAGTGGACTTCAGTTCTTCCATGACTCGTTTTATATTAGTTTTTGCCACTGGCTCCGGTACAGAGGGTACAGCTGCCTCCATTACCACCAATGGCTTCTCATCAGGGTTTCTGATTCGTCCATCCCTGCTCAACAGTCGACTGTCAAGTGATGACAGAAGTCTTTTCTCATAATCATCCCTGAAGACCTTGTTATTGCTCCAAAGGGACATAAATTTCTCAACCTAGCATTTCAGATACAAGATTAGGAAGTTGCAAAGAAAAATGAATAAATGTGTCCCAGACAACTACTCTTACCTCTTCATGGGAAAGCTCCTCAAGAGCCTTTATATCTTTCTTAGCAGCAAGGTCTTTAGCTTCAGTAATAGTCTTGCGGCTATTGTAGAAGTGAACATTCTGACACCAACAAGATGAATTAATCCAAATGCATATTGAACGGTAAAGCAAATCAAGTGTAAATTGGATTTTCCATGAGGTGAATTACCAAAAAAAAAAAAAAGAATGTTAATTCAATAATGTGCAAAAGAAAAAAGTCTAGGAAGGGAGGAACAGATGAGGAGCACACCATAAGATCATTAGTTTAGGCTTTTAAATATTCCTTATGCAAATTTCAACCTTCACGTGGTTGATAATAGAGCAAGCTGCAAAAGGAATGAATGCTCCCAAACATATTGTCTATGACTCATCTCTCAAATATCAAACTTGTTTTTAGGTGGAGTGGAGCACTAGGACGTGTTAGAGCCAACACATACACAGCATGAAGAAGCATCTTGTTTCTCATTTGCTTCAACTAGAAGCAGTGCAACATTTGCTCATAGTAAATGGCTATGGGCTCAGTTTCTTGATAGAGAAACTGAATCTAATAATCCATTGTACCCATATAAATCACCCTCAGATTATGAATGATCAGTCCTGTTAAAAATGGAATCGATATAGCTGCATTGCTGCAATCCACGATCTTCACTGTTTCCACCATATATAACAACAGCAGTGAGAGGTTTTAGTCGAAATTGAGAGTTCCAAGTCCAAACGACTCAACTAGCAAAATCTACAACCTTAACACCCAGGTTTAATGAAACATAATTAATTGAACTAATCATCGACACAAAGAAACATACCCCTTCATCACGCTGTTGCCTTAATGACTTGATATTGTCGAATGCTTTGTCCCTCTTCTGCATCACAGCTGTCAGTTCGTCCTGCAAAGACTTGATTTCAGCATCTAATCCACTCACTTTATCCCTGAGTTGGTTAATTCTTCCCCAAACTGCCTGTTGCTCTTTTTTCACTCCATCTAAATCCACACCCATAAGCTATAACACCATAAATATACCAAGTTAGCATGCACCTTCAAATGACAAAGAATATTCACAACTACTGGACAAGTTAATGAAACTACAAAATCAACCAAACTAATAAATCTCTTACTTTGACCTGATCTTGAATAGCTTCTTTCTGGCCCAATGAATCCTGAATCTTTGCTCTCACAGCAGCATTAGCAATTACTTTTTCCCTTGTCCCCTCAAGCTGCTTAATTTCTCTAAGTATTTGCTTCTCCTCTGTTAATGGGATGCTCTCGTGCTGTATGCGATATTGCAAGCTGTATATCTAGATTCACCAACACAAGAGAATGAGGTACGTAAGAATGCAGCAACAGCCCCTACTGCTAAAAGATAAATTATTGAATAAAAAATTATAGAAACAACAGCAATTAAACAAAGAATCATCAATACAGCTAGCAATTACAACATACAAGATCATTAAGTTCTTCCTCAGATGAACAAATACCACCACGACCTGCATTGTTAGTGTTCCGCAGCTTGCCCAGTGCCTGCTGCAGAGGTTCTATTTCCTTTCTCTTCTCATTAAAAATTGTTTGGTACTGTACATTCTCATTTCTTAGAGCTTTCACTTGTTCCATCAATTCTGTACGCTCTGACTACAGGAGAAAAGGAAAGAAATAATTAGAAATAAATGTTAGGTGGTTGGAATAAGACTGGCTGTAAAATTATGCATAATCTTGTCTACAACTCAAATGGAGCTCCAAAATCAATGTGGAATGGCTTTCAAAATAATATTAGTAATAGTAACCTCCCTAAAACTCATGTGTTAATAATTAATTCTCATCCACATGGTATAAATGTTCACTCCGCATTAATGCAATGATGCTAAATAATCCTGACAGAGACCATCTAAAATGTGTTAAGATTTTATTTATTTATTTATTTATTTTTATTTTTTTGGGAGGGGGGAGGGAGGAGGGGGGAGTTCTCAAACAGCAGAAGCAGTAATAGTAATACACCACATCAAATCAAAACGGGGACATTCGTATTTACAAAATGCATTAACATGAGAGAAATTTTGATCCACTGAAACACTAACAAAGGACTAAGTCAAATGTCTATTCTAACAACCCTTTAATCTAACATGGAAATAAAAGAGAAAGTGAAGACAAAATTCATGACTCCTTGAAGAAGAAACCTACACTGTTCTACTCCATTAACCATGTAATCACAGAACTATTGAATCCAGAACTTCAGTCAAAGGTAATTCTATCAAAATAATTCCAACTACATCTCATCTTACCTCTCTTATTCACAGGGATGGAATAGTTATTAAAAAGAATTCCATCACCAAACACAAACAAAATTGGGGTCTTCAAACAGCTTTTATAATAAAAGGTTGGTAACATTTGCCTTATGCTTATAAAGTAACTAAGTAATTTCTTTTTCTTTTTCTTTTTTTTTTTCTGAGAACATTTTGCCATATATAAACTCCTTTTGCACACAGCAAGCATACTCGGGTTCCATTATCCCTTGCCGTTTTTAGGAATTCACTATTTTTCAAAAGAGAACCGTTCCAAAACAAATTCATTTACCTTGAAATATGATCAAGTGGCGACACAGAATATAATGTTTTGTGCATTATGAGAATTCATAACAAGTTAAGGACTTCCTTCACAGGTTTAACTATCATAATTGCTTCAATATTTGTTAAATTTTGACAAATAACCAACAGTTGCCAAGTGGGATTATGCAAAGAAAATATGTTATCTATCTTGATCATACAACTAGTGATCATTCAAGTGGTCAGAACAACATTTTGAACATACCCTTTTTGCTTTCAGTGTTTCAGTAATCTGAAAACGGGATTGATTGCTCTGCTGAATCTCCCTGTCAAACTGGTCAATTTTGGCCTTTACTTTAGGATCATCAAATGGTCTGTATCTTACAAAATAAAAGGTATGGATCTGCTTTGGAGCAGGCCACTCATCAGCTGCCTCCTTTGGGAACATAGAATCTGCAACCTCGTCCCCTTCTCCTTTATCTAGCTCCTCCTCATGTGAACCAAATTTTATAGGTTCTTTAAACCCAGACTCCTTATCCAGCTTTCCATTTTCCTTCTCATGCAGAAATGAATTATCTACTTCAGCAACAGTCTCAATAGGTACTTGAGCCATCTCAGATCCCACAACTTCCACACCCATCCTTCTTAGCAATTATCAACCTTGACAAATGGAAAACCCTGGTTGACAAAGCAATAAAATATCATGTAAATAACGTTTCAACGAACACACACTTCATAATATTACCAATCACTACAAATCCATTAGTTTTGCAAGTGTTGCTTTTTTTTTATGAAGGATCAAATTGTTGAATAAAAATAACTTAAATAAATTGAAAAATTCATGATCACCTAATCAATGAATCTAATCTTACACCCCAGCAGTTTACCGTAATAAGAAATCAAGTTGAAACAAGCCGATCGTTGAATGAACAAACCCAGATAATACAACCAATTAGATACAAAGGAAACCCGAAAAGTCAACTGCCATGCAATTGATAAATTAAATCCATTAATAGACAATAATAAAATGAGTAAAAGCAAAGCTAATTCAATTGAGCAACGTAAATCATGAACAAATATCATGTAATCACAAAGATAATATACCAAAAGCCTGCAGTAAACAAATCCGACAGAAACATCAAAACCCAGAATAGATCAAGATAAGTAAAACAATGCTAAGATGTCAACATCAACAGATACGAATCAAAAGGTAAAAATACATGATGGAAAGGGAAATAAAGACAGAGAATTGATCAGTTAGCAGAAGAAATGATAAAAATGGGGGAGTTTTACCAGTTAAAGAAAGGAAGGGACGCAGAAGGAGAAGACCCTCTCAAAAAAAGGGCCCCAAGTTTCGAGTTTTGGCAAAAACAAAACAAAACGGGTCAGATCTCAAAAGCTCTCTCAAGCTCTGTGTCTCTCCTTTTCGCTGTTACTGATTTCTTTCGTTTCCCTGTCTTATTTTCAAGATCAAGATCAAGAGAGAGAGAGAGAGAGACGATGATGATTTCAGTTATATTGTCGCAGTTGCAATTTAAGGACGCCTATCTGTTGCTCTTTCTTGATTTGTCTTTTTATTAAAAATATATACAATAATAATATAATATAATATATTTATAATTATCACATATTTATTAAATAATAAATAATAGATTATTTATTAAATTAAAATTAAATTTGATTATATTATATTAACAATTTAAATAATATATTTATAATAAAATTTTAAATCATTAATATAAATCAATAAAATTCACATAAATTATTAAATAATAATATCATATTTTTAATAATATATATATATATATACTTTAAAATAATAATAATAATAAAACTACATTTATATCATTAAATACGAGAAAATTAAAATTCTTAATTTTTGTAATTGTAAAATATTTATTATCCTTTAAAAACACATTTTCACTAATTTTTATTCTAAATCAGAATAATTTTAATTCTAAAAACGTATCTCCTATTATTTAATTGATAAATTAAAAAAAGTAAATAATTTATTATATTCACTCAGTTAAAAAAACTATTTCTTACATATCTTATCCAAACATTTTCTAAAAAAAAGGAATAATATTGCCGATGAAGCTGGATTAGCTCTTTTCAAAATTAAATTAATTTAAATTAATATACTGAAAATTTTTATTATTTTTAATTAATTGACTCTAAAAGAACATAAAATAGTCTCAATTAGTCCTTTTGATCATTATTCAGTAGCAACCAAACAGAGCAACGGACAAAAAATCTTTAGTAAATAAAATAATTATTAAAAAAATTGAAAATGAATAAATATTTAATTAATTTTAATAACCTTTGGCACTGCCACGTATATGGTCGAAACACGTGGCTTGTGTGAACGTATGGTTTTGTTTTTGTTAGCCTTGCATCGCGGACACGTTTGTTCGATGATTACGAGACGGCAGTTTTGTTTTCGTCTTTTAAGTTTAAATACAAAAATACCCCCTAAATGAAATGAAATTTGGCACGTGCAAGGTATTGCTGTGAATGTCAAACAGAAAATACACATTAAAAATATATATTTTATTTGTCAAGGATTTTGTATTGATTTAAATAAATAAATAAAGATTTTTGAAAAATAGCATCTAAAACGAGGGAGATCAGAATCAGCTGAAAATGGCCTCATATAAAAATATTAAATACGCCTAACAAACAACCAATCAATGTTTAAAACGTGACCACCATTTAAGACCGTGGGCCCTTTTAGAGCGGAAGCGTCATCTTCCTTTTTCTTAATAATTATTG
>CAOGCB010006320.1:0-11379 GCA_948266635.1 Cnidoscolus chayamansa
TAAATTAAAAATATTAAAATTATATATTTGGATAATGAAATATTTAAATCCAAGCTATCAAAATATTTTAAATATTCTTTTTCTCTCTTATATTATCATTAGTTTGTTTTTGTAATAGATTTATGGGATAGAATTGTCAAGCTATTACAACATTAACTGTCGGTAGAATCACAATTCTGGAGTCTGAAGCTAGCAAAGTTCCCAGACGAAGAGAAAGAAAAGCTAGACTGATTGGTACGCGGGAACCAGAACGCGTAGCACAAGCATAGACTTCAATACCCAAATGAGATGTGAAGGTTAAGAGTGTCAAGACCGAAGTTTAAGTGCTGGAGTTACTGATGAATCAGGTTTCGTGGCAGTTCATATTCTTTTATATAAAATTAGCGGTTGATCTAAGACAGAAGTTGGTATATGAATGATGTAACAATGCGACATTTATGGTGAAATATGACATCTTCTGATCGATGGATTGCAATGGCGTTGTTCTCTGAACTAGCAAGTACGAAATTGTGTTTGTTGGGCCGGCCTTAATTTGCTTTCTGATGAGTTGAGACAGCAAAGAATTATCCGAAGCCCTTAGTAGGAACTCTGAAGCACGGAACTTGGGCTTCTAAGAGAGGCCCAATTTTCTTGCTTGGTTTCCTTAAAATCGGATTTTTTTTTTTTTTAAAACCAGAAAATCGCATTTTAATTAAAGATGGAATCCATAGTAATAATAAAAAAAGAAGGGGTAGACATAGATGGCAGGGACCTTGATTAAAAACATTTGTGTTGACGAAAATCGAAGTGTCGGAAACACGACCAAGCAAAAGCGTTTGTTTCCATTTTCTACGTTGTGTAGCTCACAAAGAATCTTCTTTCCTCTATCAAGACTTACCTACTACTTCGTTTTTCACTTTTCAACTACTCTTCCACTTGTTTTATTTATTTATTTTAATTTATTAATTATTTTGATTAGTGTGTCTGAAAGTTTAAAAAAAAAATAATGAGAATATAATAAATTGGTTTAAAGGGTAAGGATAGGACAATAAATGAGGGGCATTGATAGAACATTGGAAGTGGGTGTGGGACATGAAAGTTGTGACAGCGTGAATTGTAAATTAAATTTGAGGGTTTAGCAGAAAAAGAGGAGACAATGCTGTCAATATGAGCAGTGGGAATCGGGAACCAGCAAAATATGTATATATATATTATATATCAAAACAAATATGTAGGTTAAGTTTAAGCCAAAGGGGATTAGGTCAAATTAGGTCTTCCATTTTTTCAAAACATTTTTAAGGTCAACATGATCACGTTCTTACTTTTTTACATCAAAATCAAACAAATTTGATTCACCATTACCATCTTTCATGCAGTAAGTATTCAATTCGTAGTTGTTTTTATGTGATCGTGTATTGATAAACAAATCAAATATAAGTGGTAATGTGTTAAGCTGTCACCATACTCCTTACGTAAAAAATTTGGTAATTACATTATAATTTTCTATTCCCATTGATGACAAAATTTGTTTCTATCTAAATTATATTAAGAATATTTATTTATTATTATTATTATTATTTTTTATCTTTATCATTAAATTACCAAGGTACATTAAACATTAAATATTACTTTTAATTAATTAATTAATTATATAATAAATAAAATATTAAAAATAATAAATAAATTTTATATTTTTAATTTACAATAATAAAAAAAAGCGAATTAACTTAATTTCTTTGACAATATTGATAAAGAAATTGATAATTATAAGTGACAAAATAAATGAATTGAAATTGTCGCATTGCATTTCATGTGCTATCCACCCAACCCAATTATTTCCTCCTAAAATATTATTATTATTAAGTAAGTGGGTGAATAATTAATAATAACTTTTTTTTTTAAATGAGAAATTGGAAAAAAAAAAAAGAAATTAAGAAAGAGAGGAGTGGACCCAGAGAGACTGAAAGGAGAGGACCATATGTGATGGGTGGAGCTGATAGCAGCTGAATCTGAAGCAGTGAGCTTTTGTTTCTGTCTCCTTCTCTGTTGCCTGTCTTGCTTTCCTCTCAAATAACCCGCGACCTCAACCTCAGCTCAAAATAAATAAATAAATAAATAAAAGACTCAAAAGTTTTTCTTTTTTTGCACTCAACGAGGCTTTCCCTTTCCATGTTATTTTTTCTATTCTTCACCCATATTCACACCCTAACGATATTTGGTATTTCTTGCAAAGATCCTCCTTCCCTAAACCATTATATCATTTCCCATAATATTATGCTCATCAGTGATTCAAATAATTAAATACATATAAATCACATATGCTGCATGGGGTTATGGTCATTTTCTGTGGAACCCAAGGCCCAGATGTAGGGTCAGGGTGCTCTGCTACTTTTATTGCTTTCTTTGTCCTTTTTCACCATCCATCTCTCCTCCCACCCTTTTTATCTCTTTCTTTTGCTTTGCTCATTTCTCATTCACTACCATCACAATAAGCCTCTGTCTCTCTACCCCTCTTTTCTCTCCTACCCTCCCCAAATCTGTCATTGTGAGAAGCTCTATATCTTTTGAGGGGAATGTTGTCTGGCTCGAGGCCGCTAACTAGATCTATTCTTTTTATCTCTCAAACAAGAAATTGATTCATTTATTTTTGTTGAGATATGATTGATCATGAGTTAGTGACGTCGGACCAGGCTTCATTCCCCCCAATTGTTGCTTCCTCTCAAGCTCATCTCCATCGCTTCAAGTTGTGCTCTTGATCTGTAAAGGTGAGTTCTTGTTTGATCTCTTCTTATATTGAATTCATTGATTTTGGAGTGATATTTTACACATGGGTTTTTTGGTCATTAGAAATTTAAGGTCGTTGGGCAAGAGCAGATTGGTGTAATGATGAAAGATTTTGACTGCTTTTCCTCTTCTTCTTTTTTTTTTTTCTCTGACTGAAAGAGGGAAAGGATCATCATTGCATTTTCATTGTTTATCCCTAAATTTCATGGATCAGTTTTTTTTTTTTTTTCTTTGTCAGTCTATCTAACTCCCTTTCAGCTTCATCATTGGACTGATTTTATTCATCATGGCTTCAAGAATCAAGAACCTTCTCTGTCCGTTTCTGCTCCTTCCTGATCTACACTCTAATTCTCTTCTTTTCTTCCCAACTCCTACCGCTACTCTCTAGGGTTTCCTGCTTCAAGTTAGACAATAACCCACTCAAGAACACATAGCAACCCTCTTTTCTCTCTCTCTCGCTCATTCTCTTTTGAAGGATTCTCATCTCATTAGTGATTCTTTTTTTTTTTTTTTAATTTTTTGTGATTATTTAGTTTCACTGATTTCAATCTGAAATATTTATGTATGGATTGATGTGGATGGACTATTTACTCACACTATTATATTTCGTGTGTTAAAAGTTGAATGTTGGGATAGCAGCTGTGTTTTACGCTTATCTCTTAATTTTCTTACCTCTTCCTATGTTGTGTGTGGTAGTAAGTGGATAGTTGGAGCTGCATAATCTCCTTCTTTCCTTTAATTTGTTGGAGCTGCATAATCTCCTTCTCTTTTTTTTCTATAATTTGTTTTCTTACCTCTTTTTTATATGTTAAAGCTTGGTTCCTAGCTAGATAAACACATAATATGTTCTTTGCATGGCGGACGAGATCATTTGCTCAGCTCATCCGGTCTTTTCGGACTAGTGGAATAACATCTGAATCTAATAGGTTTATTATATATTCTGATCAGGTTTCCTATGCGCAAAATGGTGGCATTCTTGAGTTTCCTTGTATCCTTTCTTTTATAAACTTACTTGTGTCTGTGGATGTGATCTTTTATGAAGCGTGTGCTTTAGTCTTTATTTTAGTTACACTGCATAAAAAATGTCATAATTTAAAGAACATCTCGCAACTGTAATTTGGTAGCAATCCAAGCCATTATTTGATGCGGCAATCTATATATGCGGTTGCTTAAAAAAAAAAAAAAAACACATTCTGTAATAATCTCTGTACAAGAGCAGCCTGCAGCTACCCTCTGAAGTTTGTGCTCCCTTGCTCCTGTATTATGTGAGAAAATCTCTATTCATTCCTTAGCATGTGAGGGGAAAGTTTGATAATCTGAACTTATTATTGAAAATTTTGTTGGTTAGCAGAATGTAGATAAAGCGCGCAGGAAAAAATAAAAAGAAGCAAGAAATTAAAGTGATGGTGAGGTTTTGGTTTATGTAATTGTTACGGCTTTTGGAAGCTGTAGTTTCTCGATTTCCATGAAGAAAAGGAGCAGAAACTGTAGGGAAAGAAATAGAGGAAAAGAAAAGAAGTTGTGATTGAAAAGGTAAAAGAGAGAAAGCGTCACCAACAGGACAAACGTGATGGGTCTTTTAATTGATGGGGGAGGGGGAGGGGTGCCCTTAATTTGTGTTGAGGAGTGGTCTGTCTCATTCTGTCATCAATTTCTGAGTCTGAACCATATGCAACACTGAATGCCTTTAATGGTCTGACTCTCTCTCTCATTATTTACTATTATACAGATTAGTCAACATCACCATTGACGCCATGGATTCCACCTTACCCTGACTGTGATAAATGAGAACTATGATGTATCTATTATTTGGCAGAACTGTATGTTATATATTAGACCCAGTTGTTATGTCATTGTAATTCAAGAACTTATTATTAAGATTCTAGTACATAAATGTCAGCTTAACTGGTGGAACCCCATTCTCACCACTCCTTCATAAAAAAGAAACCCTATTGACTTCCAAGAAACCCACATCCTTAGTTTCTCAATTCTTAGTTCAATGCGTTTAGGACATACAATTGTAACAAAAATGGTTTTCCTCCATTTTTGGTTGGTGCATGCAGTGAAAGTTTTGATGTACCGTACATAATATAAAAGACTTTGAATTTTAAGAGGTCGCAGGAGCACCAGCGTCATTTATGTACCCTTCCTTTCCTTCTATTATAGCTGTAAATTTGTTCTCCCTGTGATGATGAACTAGCTTCCATGCAATGCTTATAACTCAAAATTTTTGGTGCTAGAAGGGACTAGATAATTATCAATAAATTATAATTTGATTCCAGAATTAACTTCTTATTCATTAGGATTTATGATCGGCACCACTGAGACATGCAATGAAGGCCGATTATTTTGAAGAATAAGTAAAAGAGATCATTATCATAGGCTTGATGTTCATATAATTAGATGTTTGTCATTTTTGAGTGCTCAAGCACATAACCAATAATGGAAAACTAGTAGGAGCTAACTTCTACTTATGAATGGAGATAGGGAGTGGATTAGCTGTAATTAAAAACGTTGGATCCTACACATTTCTACGGCATTCTGCTCAATATAATGGTATGTAAATGGAACTGGTAATGGGAACGTTTTGTCTTCTGAGAGAGAAAGGAGCATAGAATTAGAAGGAGCCTATTACATGGTTCTTCAGAAGAAGAAGAAAAAAAAAAGGAAATTTCTGGTTAGAAAGTATGATGTGTATCTTACAAACCCCAGAAAATATATATAGCTCAGATAAAGTGAAGGAGAAAGATAGAAAGTTAAAATGAAACATGGCAGAGAAATCAGGATAACTGCAGTTGATGTTGATCTATATTTATATGTATAAAAATAAAGAAAGAAAGATTAGACCTGCCATGGAATTTTTTTTAAAGAAAAATAAAAACCAACAGTTACTGGTTAGTACTGAATAGCTGTGGCTGACGAGTGACTAGTCTTATTATTTTGGAGGCATGCAATTAAAATTTATTTACCCCCCTCTTATCCACTGTTAAAATTTATTTGGCAACCACAAAGTTAACTGTGACTTGCTTTTAACTTCAACCATATTTTCAACATATCTCACTAATTCATCAATCAAGAAACCAATATATATATACATATATTCTAATTTTCAAGGGGCCTGAGGCTGAGCCACCTCAACCATTTCTCTGCTGTTTTCATAATATTCTAATTTCAGCTGCTGTTTCCAAATATAATAAGCATACAAGGCCACTTTAAATACGCAAGGAACTCTTGAATTCAAGTAAGGGATATGGGTCCATAGTTCAGTCCCGAGACAAGGCCCACAAGCCTATCAGGCCCAAGTAAGCCACTTCTACCAATCAAAAGTATGTCCCTGTGTTAATAGTTTTAAACGTTATATTGTATAATAATAATAATGTGATAATTCTAATTTTGATGACGTAAAAGGTGAATACGTATAAATACTATTTGATTCCGCAAACAAATACTTGCATACATAAAAAAATAAAAAAAAAAATAAAACTAATAGCAAAAAATGATATACGAAGCAATGGGTTGGGTTTAACACCAGTAGATTACAAAGAAAAGAAACTCAATCTCTATAGCCTAAGGCTGTCCAACAACATCGGTCGAAGCATGCAATAATCCATCCCTTCCACAGATCGATGCGACCGCAGGAACCCTCGATCAGATTGAAGACCAGGATTTCAAAACTACACCCTCAAAGCAAATTGTTCTTCGGTCTGATTCATTTTTTTTTTTTTATATCTAATAAAAAAAAAAGGTCGGTGGAAAAGTTGAAATGGTAGAAAAGAAAACGAAGAAAATCAGGTTGTTTAATACCGAGTGGATTAGGGGGGGTATATTTAAAAAAGCAATGAAAAACAAAACCTAACTTTAATATTCTTTTTAACCTTTTTCTGTATAAATCTCACTCATCCCCATGCATCTTTTAACTCCTTTCATGCCCAATCAAATCATTTTTTTTTATTATTTAAATTTGAATAATATGTATATAGTTTATTTTCAATTTTAGAAAAATACAATATTAAAATGGTTGAGGACATATATATAGTTGGCAAAGTAAATGTTTCACACGTTACAATGGTGTCCAATAATTTTTATAATAATAGATAGATAGATATATTGAAAGAACATGTAGAATTTATATGGTAGCGTATAACTTTTTTCAATTTTATCTTTACTTTTTTTTTTTTATATATTTTTAAAATATTATTGTGAAAAAGATATAATAATGAAATTAATTAAACTAGAGATGTAGAATTACATAAATATAGTAGCGTATAACTTTTTTTTTTAAAATACAGAAAGATATATCAAAATATTAATCAAATGAGATTTTATTGTCGGATCAAATCTATTTATTACAGAAAAAGTCTCTACACCAATTTTTGAATAATTATTTTTTTTTAAAATAAAATAATCATACATTAATATACTGTTTTTTTCCAATGCTCTCCCTTCGAATTTATTTTTGGAGATTAAAAAACTGATTTTCAAATAAAGTTTTAACAAAATCTAGAAGATTTTATATTCCTTCTAATTATTATTATTATTTTTTTTATATAGAAAAATCTTTATGATCATCTTAATTAATCGTATAAATATTGATTAAGCAATCACATAATATATATGTTAATTAAGAAGCTAACCCAAAAAAATTTTATAAAAAATTAAATTTGGGAAACAAAATCCAAAATAAAATCAATCAAAATTAAGTGAAGAATTGCATAGATGAAAGAAAAAGAAAAAAAGATTGAAGAATAATAATATATGAAATTTAGTCATCTGATCCGATTATTTTATTCACTCATTTTCAAATAAAATAAATTGAATGTAGACAAAAAAAAAAATATCAGTTTTGCTTAACTGTTTATATGCCTAACATGTAAAGTTGAGTTGAATTAACACATTATCATTATCATTAAATTAAATCATGCTCTAAATTATTTATGGAACCTATGTATTTTATATATTTATATATATTATTCCATAAAACATATATATCATATTCATGTCAAAATATATATAAAATATTTTTGCCATCTTTAATTTTAATAATAATTTAAAATTATGTATTGGTGTTTAGAATAAGTTGTGGAACCCTACTGTATAATTTTTATTTAGCAAAATACAAATTATTAAATGAAAAAGCAAAATACATATTAGCATGATGTGATATATTCATTTTATATAAATATTTAATTAAATTATAGAACAATTACAGACCTCATCTATTATCTTTTAGTATAACAAAATATTAATTTATGCATATATGAAATTATGTTATATTTTCAAACTATATATATAAAAAAAAAAAAAGTAGTTGTAGCCAATCATCTTTATGATATAGAAAATAAATTTCAAAAAAGAATGTGAGAAATTATTGCGTATTTCAGGAAAATACTTTTTCTTTTTTAAATTTAAGCCTAATCCTTCCTTAATTTAAAGAAATACTTATTTATTTATAAATAATTCTAATTCAAATTACATTTTGAATTCGAGGCAGCCCTAATATCTATTTGTTAAAGTTTATATACATATATATAATTTATATCAATAATTTCTTTGAAAAATATATTAAAATAGTTTTTTTTTTTTTAAAATTAGTACAATGGTTAATTAAATACATATTATCTATTGAGATTCCAACATCCACATTCCTAATTTTCTTTAGAAAAAATAAAAATAAAAAAAACTCTGCAAGTATGCATGAGAAGCACTGGATCAGAGCTCATAAAGTTATGTGTACGTGAATTGCAAGAAACGCTAATTAAATTCATCAAAGCCCTTTGAGGTTAGAATATCTCAGCCAAGACTTTATTTAAATAGAGGCAAGTCTCCCATGCAAATTACCTCATTCATTCTCCATCTCCTTATTGAGTAAACTCAAGCTCATCCTAAACCCCTCAAAACAACATTCTTTTTGTTCAAAATACTGAGCTACTGCTACTACTACTACAGTTTAACATATCAATGGAGGAGATAGCGTCCCCATCTTCTTCATCCTCCTTTATGTCCTTCTGTCAAGACTCTTCTCCCCCTCTCCAACAACGCCTCCAGTTCATTCTCCAAACCCGACCTGAATGGTGGGTCTATGCCATCTTCTGGCAGGCTTCCAAGGATGCCACTGGAAGCCTTGTTTTATCTTGGGGTGATGGCCATTTCCGTGGAACCAAAGAATTTGCTGCCAAAGCTTGCAACAAGCAGAATCAACCCAAATTCGGTTTCAATCTTGAAAGAAAGATGATTAACAAAGACTCCCAAACTCTTTTCGGTGATGATATGGACATGGATAGATTGGCGGATGTAGACGTCATTGACTACGAATGGTTTTATACCGTATCGGTAACACGATCATTCGCTATTGACGATGGAATTCTCGGCAGGACGTTTGGATCGGGTGCTTTTATTTGGTTGACGGGCAACCATGAGTTACAGATGTACGAGTGTGAGAGGGTTAAAGAGGCTCGTATGCATGGGATACAAACTTTGGTGTGTATTTCAACCTCTTGTGCAGTTGTTGAATTGGGCTCTTCCAACACGATCGATAAAGATTGGAGCCTTGTGCATCTCTGCAAATCTCTCTTCGGTGGAGATACTGCCTGCTTGATCTCTAAGGAGCTAAGCCACGAGTCTCAGCTTCAGATGCCTAATACTTCGTTCCTTGATATTGGCATGTTTTCAGCTTCTCAAAAGGATACCTCTGGAGACAAGCAAAATGAAGGTGACAATAAAAAAGATGGCACCGGTCAAGGCCGGTCATCACCTGACTCTACACGTTCTGATTCTGATGGCAATTTCGCTGCAGGAAATACTGATCGGCTCAAGAAAAGAGGAAGGACGCAACTGAACGGAAAAGAATTGACCCTGAACCATGTCGAAGCGGAGAGGCAGAGGAGAGAGAGGCTAAATCATCGATTCTATGCACTCCGATCTGTAGTTCCAAACGTGTCAAAGATGGACAAAGCATCTCTACTAGCAGATGCAGTCACTTACATCAAGGAGCTTAAGGCCAAAGTTGATGAATTGGAGTCAAAACTACAAGCTGTTTCCAAGAAAACCAAGAGTAGTACAAACACCGCTGAAAATCAAATTAGCACCGATTCCATGATTGAGCACATCAGGCCTTCTTCAGGTTACAAAACCAAGGCAATAGAACTGGAAGTGAAAATTGTAGGGTCAGAAGCCATGATAAGGTTCCTGTCCCCAGATGTCAATTACCCAGCTGCAAGGTTGATGGATGCGCTGAGAGAAGTGGAGTTTAAAGTTCATCACGCAAGTATGTCTAGCATTAAGGACATGGTGCTTCAAGATGTGGTGGCTAGAGTTCCTGAGGGACTGACAAATGAAGAGGTTGTGAGAAGTGCAATTCTTCAAAGAATGCAAAACTAATTAAGATTTAGAACATAGAATGTTGTCAACGTGTGTTTGTTTTTCATTTTCCTTGAGTAATTTGCTTATGTAATGCGTCTTTTGTAGTGTGTTTAATCATAATAACATCAATATTGTTAAAGACTGTTATTTGAGTCTTCGTTTTCCTAGTTTCCATTGCTGTTAAAATCAATATTGTTGTTTGAGTGTTATTCATTTTTGTAGTGCTATAGTTGTCGTTTTTTTTGCCTGCTGGTAGTCTGGTATTCTTAGGTTGGGCGCTGGAATTGAAACCACATGTGTGTGTATATATATATATGTTTCCTGAATAAATCAAATGACTGTTCATGCATGAATATGTGCCCAGATTTTCTCAATAATCAAATGAGAAATTGATAGCCAGACCTACTTTATTCAATTGTTTTCGTTTGTGTAAACTTGTTACTGAACATACACATCTAAATTAAGAAGTGAATCGAGGAACGTCATCTTGCTCCCTTCCTAATGACAATCCTTGTATATATATGAAGGCATCATGGTTTTTTTTTTTTTTTTTTT
This sequence comes from Cnidoscolus chayamansa, assembly GCA_948266635.1. Lineage (NCBI taxonomy): Eukaryota > Viridiplantae > Streptophyta > Magnoliopsida > Malpighiales > Euphorbiaceae > Cnidoscolus > Cnidoscolus chayamansa. The sequence continues at coordinate 10,678 of CAOGCB010006320.1, forward strand.
CTCGATACTCGACAGTTATTTCTCAGATATATATATATATTTAATGTATGGATACAGTAAATGAAGATGGATTAATCAAATCAGTTGCCTTTGTTCTTTTAGTTCGTCATTAATCAGCGGTGGTTTATGTTCGGATTAGTAAAGTGTGCGAATGTGATAATCGTTAAACAATGATCATTGGTTTTTGTTCCAATGAGAAAAGCATGCGAGTTTTTTATTTTTTATTTTTTTTTTGGGTGAAATCATTTTGGTGTTGCTCCTTTAACTTCACAATCACAAAAGCTCCTCGTTTTTATCGAAACCAAAAGCAAAAGGTTTGAATTGCAATCTACAAACCAGCTGATGGGCAAGCTAGGGTTTCAGTACAGGGATTGGCGGAAATGCCTGTGCGTCTTTCAGTAGTGCATGTATATAGTTAGAGAGTGCTTTGATTTGCCTGCACTTGAAATTCAGTCTCACTTATATACACCAAACTCAACATCTAATATATATATATATATATATATACCCTCTAAATAGTTTCTATGGTTTAGTCAAGTTGTAATTTTCCATTGGGGGGCCCCCCCCCCCCCCCCAACACCAAAAAAAAAAAAAAAAAGGAAAAAAGTAAAAAAAGAAAAAAAAAAAAAAAAAAAAAAAAAAAAAAAAAAAAAAAAAAAAAAAAAAAAAAAAAAAAAAAAAAAAAAAAAAAAAAAAAAAAAA
>CAOGCB010006472.1:0-12141 GCA_948266635.1 Cnidoscolus chayamansa
TTGACGTGGAAGCCAACTTGAGAAAGCATGAGTTCAACGTCCACCATTTATTGATATTATTATCATTTGCTTATAATTGTTCAAAAAAAATATTATTTCAAGGATTTACAACAAACTCAATCCTCCTCAAACTCAACTAACACATTATGACTACAAATCAAAGAATAGCGACTTCTGCTTTCTTCCTAATATTTTCCCCTGTACTTTTTTTTTTTTTTTTTGTCCCTTTTTAATCTTATCTACAATCTTGTAACAATCCCTCCACGTTTATCTTCCACAGCTAATCAAAGAGAATACAACAAATAGATTACAAAAGGCACTTTTGCAGCCATGAGCTATCCTTATTCTTCAAACTTCCCCGTGTTCTTGTTTTTATTGGTTTTAACTTCAAGCCCATGCTTTCCGGTGATAGGAGCTCCGGGGAAATGCACAATGGACTCAAAGGACTTCTTGGGCTGACACTTAATTTAGGTGGTCTGTACATACCGTATGCCATTAGGAAGTACTCCATTGGTATCAACATGGCATGGGGCTGCTCCTCTGTCACCATAGATCCACATGCCTGAACCTGTAGGTCCCCAACACCCTCTAGTAAACATAACTTGTTTCGCCGTTCTAAAATTTCATGCAAATTAAATTTTGGAAATCAGATGTACAGAGATGTGTCGCATACCTCAACTAAGGCACTGTATCTTCTATCTAGTTTTGATGTCATGTGAAGGGCCTCCGCGTGAAATGGAGAGTTCTCCCCAACAAATATCAGGGAACGACAATGTAGCTTTCTCAGTCCTTCACTAATGTCTGGTCTCCTGCAAGACAACAAGACAACAAAATATATCAATATCATATCAAAAGCTAAAGCATGTAGTACAATGCTCATATTATTTTAGAACATGTGGCACCTCTTCACAGGTAAAGTGAGCATAGAACAGTGCCCCATGTCATGGAAAATAATTCTCAACAGGCACAACACAGATTTGCATTATTTACATTTTTAAAGTGTGAACCAGAGAGAAGAAAAGTTATCTTAAAAAAAAAAAGCCCTTACCCATTCAAAGCTTCAAGGAACCGTGAAACGTTTAAACTCTGCCTTTCATCCAGCAACTGACAAAAGAAAAGAGACGCCATCAAGTTTGGGAGTAAAAAGCTTTTGAACTGCTGAAGTGCTGATTATTAGTTGATTTCATGTTCTGGTTTATAAATATTTATAACTGGAGTGAGAAACTAAATAAACAAATAAATAATGCCAAAGGACTAACTCTTCTGCAGGCCTGGACGATATCTGATTCTGGTAGTTGAGCACTACCACGAGCTTCCTGCTATCACCAATTAGAAACCAGTTATTTGAACAATCCGGTTCTTGATGTTCATAATCTATAGAAAAACTAGATGTATTAGAATACCTTGCTGAAATACCGCTTAAGCAAGACCTCTTTCACCACTCCGCACATGCCATAGTAGTACAGTAAGTTACAAATCACCTGCAAATGATTTATCATGATGTGTTAAGAATGAGAGTACCTGACCCTTAACAAACTAGAAAAAGTTGCAGGTAAGGAACCTTATTACACAACCACTCTGTCCATGAGGGTGCTTGGCACAAGGGAGAAATAATTATCAAACCAAGAACACGCTGCCTATATTTCATCTGTTGCAGACCAGAAAAAAAGACCAGTAAATCCCAGATTCAAACAAGTAGAAGCAATACAAAACAAATCATGCGGATTATGGAAAGGAATGAATCATACAGCAAATAGAGTAAGAATGTAAGCTCCAGCTGTGACACCCATACACATCACTGCCCCAAGTCTGGAAAGGGGAAAAATATGAAATGAAAACATCAGTTGGTTTTCCTTCGTTCTTATCCAATAAGCAAATAAAAAAGAAATGATGGTATGATATGATGATGATAATGATTTACAAAGGAAACAGACAGCTTCAGCCCTTTCAAATGTACGGTTAGAGTTTTCTGGTCATGTATATTTTAGAACTAGTAAAAAGCATCACTGAATGGTGATCAACAGAAAAGATAATATTACCATACAATATGTCTTAAGAAGAAGATAGATAATGCACAGAAAACCTCTAATCAAACAACATTTGAAAGGGAAATTTTAGTTTGTGGAATAACAAGATGATGCAATATTGGAAGCATAACAAACTTGGCATAAAGTGATTACCCAAAATAGTTGAGAATCTCAGCAATTTGGTCTGCCAAGTCATCAACAGAAAGAACAGGGTCATCAGGGATTCTTGTGGCAGCTCCTAACTGCAATTGTTCTTGAAGAAAGTGCCAGATAAGAAACAAAGTAAAATCATAGCATTCAAAAATGATGATAATTAGCAGTGCAGATATTTAAAAAGATAATTAAAAAAATATACAAGTAATAGTGAAGCAGTTAATCTACAAACCTCATGTCCAGGAGGACTAATGTGGTATATGCAGAAGTTGTGAAGGAGCAAAGAACATGCTTCTGGACAAAAGAATAATCCTTGAAAACAGGATATATCTGTTCCAAACACAAACAGACAAAAGTTAGGTTAGAGCTTAATTTGTATAGTCTGTTGAAAAAGACAATCCTTGATCTTTTCCTCTAAGCAGTCAATGGAAGAAATAAACATAGATAATTCATATAAAAGTATTGTTATAGAAAACATATCCACAGCCATCTAGACGCAGGCAGACATTGTGATAGGAACAGGGATATAGATCTTGAAACTTTCCATATTGACAAACCAGTTGATCTATTTGTTCTCCATATACTTACGATTTAGAGCTAAATCAGGATAAGTAATGAGTGCTGGCTTGTCCTGGTCCCCATATACAGAAACAGATACACAACCATGGCAAGTTTTTATAAGAAACTCCTGCAGACACATTTCCGAAAACATTAGTACTCAATTAAACACTTCAAAAAAGAAAAATAACTTAAAAAAAAAAGGCTTTTTAATAGCACATCTAGAGTTGTTCTTTTTTCTAAAATTAATTAATAGGGAATTGTCACAAGTGAGAATTGAACCCCAAAAGCCACTCAAATATTCACGAGAAGAAATCATTCTGTCATAAAGGTGCATCTCGCTTTGGTTATCACTCACTTGCTTTGAGGAAAGGAATACTTGAGGCCTACCTAAATCAAGTATACTCTGTAAATGGATTAATTGACATGTGCATTTGTTCTTTTTTCAGAAATCTAACCATTTTCGCTCGTTTAGGCATATAAGCATTTCAGAACTGGGAAAAATAGATTTTAACTCAAACTTTATATTCCTTTATTGTAATTAACACCATTTTGGAATTGAAGATGACCAGAATTAGAATTAAGAAGACATTTAAGAGGACTGTTGTGTCTTAAGTAAAAAATATATAGCCACAAACTAGAAGCCAGTATTAGCATGCATCAGATAGGATAATCAAATAAAAAAAATCTCCATATTGCTAAATAAATTTGACAAAGCACAGAAACCCAGAACTTATTACGCCTTATGGCATGTATTTCATATAGGAAAGGGGAAAAAACGCATCCTCCCAAAAAGTTCTGTAAATGAATCAAACATTAGAATATACTCAATTCAATGAGGGCAAATAAGATAATATCAAAATGTAAAACCTTGTGAAATTACAAAAATAAGCAATTGAAAACGTAGATAATATTCCCAAGAATAACAAAATGCAACCAATATCTTTTTTAATTTATTGTTAATTGCGTACCAAAAATAGAATTAACCAACATCTTAATAAAAAGGAGGAAACAGAAAGAGGAAGGGGGAGAAAATCATTTCCACGTTATTCAAAATATAGAACTCAGATATTTAAAAAAAATAATAATTATACTTGAAACCTTATTGTTTCGTTCTTTTGTTTTCCCTCATTTTCTCACAAACCAAACAGCTTTACGGAAACCAACATTATAAGAAACCATAAATGCAGAATCTATCGTAAGATATATGTATTTGTGAAAATGCAGGTTACCTTTCCACCGAGAGAGAGAGTCTCCATGTCAATGGAGACAGAATCGCTTGAATCTACCATTTCTCTTTATCTCTCTCTCTCTCTCTCTTTCTTCAATGGAGGGTGCATTGGGCTTTGGCTTCCATGGTTTAAATATCAAAATCTCTCGCTTTCTGTGAATGATTTGCTCTCTAATATTTAAAAAAAAAAAAAAGTGAGTCCGAGTCACCGACGCTCCATTATGCCATAGAGAGAGGGACTCACGAGCGGTCCGTACTCGCAGGGTGTTACCTGAGACTGGTTAATTTAACCAGAGTTGGCCAAGCCGACAGTTTTTGTCCATTTACCATTTTGTCCTCTCTTTTTCCTTCAGGACATCGACTTGCATACTACCATTATTAAACAAATGTTCCCTCTTTTTACTTTTTTATTTATTTATTTATTATTATTATTATTATTTTATATTACAATCAAATCTTCTTTGCTTCAAATCTCTATCTCATACTTTTAATTTCTCATATTGATTTAAAATAAAAAAAATAATTTTATTAAATAAACAAAAACCTTAACTTTTCAAGTATTCAATAATTCTAAATAATTAAAAAAAATAAAAAATTATTTATTATTTACATCATCTCAATTTAAAATTTTGATTAATTGTTAATTTTATATTATTTTTTAAATTTAACTAAAAATACAATTTTTTTTATCTTTTTAAAAAAGTTGTTATATTTTAATTATATACGTTAATATAATAAAAATAATGTATGATATATTAAATTAATTATATTTACTTTTAACTAATCTTAGGTACAAATTATAAAAAAACCAAACATGTGGTTATGTGTATTTCTAAATTAATATTTGAGATTCAGTTTATAACAAAATAATACTTCGTGCTATACTATTTGTAAATAAAGATTTTTCTTTTTTTTTTCTTTTTTTTGTCTAACATGGTAAAAATATTATTAATGTGTTACATTTTCCTCTATTTTTATATTTTATATTTTTTTAAATAAATTATAATTGATAATTATAAATATTTTCAATTAATGTTATCAAAATTATTTTGAAATGAAAATTAGATTTGAATCTTAGTATTACATTTGAAATTAATAATAATAATAATTTAACTTTATTAATTCTCCTAACATCCCAAAAATTTATATATAATATAAAAAATATTAATAAATAAATATATGATTTAATAAAGAATTTTTTTTATCATATGTGAAATTTAATTTATAAATTTATCTAAAAATAATCATGAGAAATAAAATGAAGTGTAAAATATAATATGAAAATAGTAAAAATATTTATGTTGTGTTTATATTTTGGAGAATTATTTGATGTCTAAAAATAATAAAAAATAAAGATAGCGTCGCCTGTTGAAATCTTCGGGTCTCAGCAGAGGGGCGTTATGTAATAAATTAAAATTAGATTTAGGCAGTAGATCATAAATGTAAAATTTCTTCCAAAAATTTGATTTACATGGACCAAACCAGAATTTTTATTTAAGAGACATAATGGACCATTTGAGAAAAACTAAGGACCAAAATGAATTTTTTCATGAGACCAAAACTGAAATAATGATAAATATATTTAGAACAGTATGACTGAAAAGTTTATGGGTTAGATTCATACAAATAGAACCTAAAAATTTATCTAAATAAAAATCGGGAAGAAATATGGACTAAAATGAAAATTTGTAAAAATTTAGGACCAAATTATAAATTGCCTTAAGAGCTCAACTCTAAATACGAGACAGTAAATTGGACAGAAATTTGAGTAGTTATTAAACATAAAACATTTTAATTTATAGATAAAAATAAAATTATGGACTAAAATTACTAAATAATAAAGAACTTAGTACCAAGTTATAATTTACCATAAGGATTAATTTTAAAATTCTGAGCAGAAATTTTGGATGGAAATTTTGAATAAAAATTTTACATAAAATATATAAATGTGTAGAATAAAATTTAAGATGATAAAAAAATTAGTCAAGTTAAATAATATTAAAAATTTACCTAAACACTTATAAAAATAAAATTTATGGAATTAATAAAAAAATTTCAGAATTATAAATCATAGAAATAAATAATTAAATAGATTATATAATAAAAACTATAATAAAAGTTTTAAATAATTAAAATCTAATAAATATAAAATTTAGCTAAATTTTAATAGAAATTTTAAAAAGCCAAATAAATATACAACGTTTATAAATAAGTGGAAATTGTAAGAATAAAAAATATAGACTAAAAATAAAATATTTGAATAACATAAATAAGTATGGAAAAATAAATTTTAAATAAATATTAATATTGAGATCCTTAAAGTCATAAATTATTTCAATCGAAGAAATAAATAAAAAAAAATATGATGGTACAAATAAATGGATAGATATAGCTCTAAGAGTTATTGTGTTAGAAAATGATATTAGTATATAGTTATAGCATAATATTGGTCCGTAGATCTGCTATATGTGATATCAAAGATACAGTAAAATACCTTGATGGGCGAATGTACAGTGAAATACCCCGAGTGATTTAAGCTTTATGCACTTACTACAACGATTGACGGCTTGATCAACTGAGTGACTTCGACTCAAACGTGTTTAACTGAATGGCTTCGACTCAAACGTATTTGACTGAGCGGTTTCGGTCCAAATATGTTATATGACTGATGATTGTATATGTATAATATTTTTGAACTAAATGTGAAATAAAATAAATATGAAATTGAGAGATAAATTGTGTATTGAAATATGAATTGAAAATAATTATTTATAAGATTGAGACCATACTGAAAATATGAACTGAAATAGCACACGTAAATTATCAACGATTAACTCGAATGAAAACTATTTATATTGAAAATTATTTTATTATTATTATCTACACTCATTGAACAAAAATGTTCAGCGTGTTTATTTTTACTATATGCTGGTACTAGTCTCCGGAAGGCGTGATTTATGGAGACCGCACAGACAGGATTTTTAGCATCGTAACATATGTAATTATTTTGTAATATTTTGACATGTACTAAAAATTTAAATTTCATAATATAATTAATGTAAATAATTAAATTTCATATTTTGATCTGTAATATAAGAATTATAATATTAAATGAATTTATTTTGTTATTATTATTTTTAATACTTGCTCATATTTTAATATGACTGTAAAAAAAATAAAAAAAAATGCTAATGCCACCTATCAAAATATTCGGATTTCTTCGGCGCAGGAGTGTTACAATTCTATTGTTTTCTTTTCTCAAGACAATGCATTGTTAATAATGTGTTTTAAACGGGTGATTTTGGTTCGATTTGATTTAATTAGTTTTTTTTCTTTTTAAATATTTTTCTTTTTGATTTAATTTAAAAAATAATGAAATATCATAATTATATATTCATTTTTTTAGTAATTAACTTTAAATAAAATGATATTATATCAATAATATATTAATATTGCATCAATAATTTTAATTATTAAATTTAATTGTGATTATGATTAATATAAATCTTTAAAATTAGGTAAACTTGATAAAATTTAAAAATTAATTATAATATTACGTAGGCAATTTTAATTATTAAATTTAATTACGATTATGATTAATATAAACCATTAAAATTATATGAAATTGATGAAATTATGTAATTGACTGTTCACAAAATGGTTCAATTTTTACAAGGAATGGTATTTGATAATTTTGTTGTACGTGGAAGCTAAAATACATATGTTGCTTCCCAACAATTTTCAAATGATGACATTTATCCCTTCAACTCTATTGTTATATATCCTATTTAACCCTCTCAACTTGTTAATGTTGATTAATATGTACGAGTTGCGTACAAATATCTTCTCGTGTGCAAATATCTTCTTGTACAGAGGATACTGCTCTAGATAAGACCCTCATTACGTTCAATGGTCCATCCTGGTTCCATTCTCTATGAATCGATCTTTCATTCATACTTAACCGAATTATAATCCTGCTTCGATCGTATAATACTTATTTCGTCCTTACTAGACATTAATATTAATATGTCATTCTTTTCTCTTTTGAGACTCATCCCTTTAATTACCGATTTATAAATCTATAATATGTTTTATACTCAACCGATACATACATATTCATTCTTATTTCTATCGCAATATATTTATCGGCTAAATTATAATCAAACATTTTCGACCGTATCATTTATTCTATCACGATTTTAAATTTACTATTTTATTTATTACCTTAATAGATTTATTCTTAAACTTTAATCAACATCTTAATTTAAATTCACACGCTAATCAAAATTACAGAAATAGAATGTTACAATTTCACATGTTATCTCTAAACTTGACATTGTATATCAATGTCTATAAACTCAACTCCATGTAATCTAAATCAGCATTGTTATTTGAAGGCTTTAAATGACAATAATATTAGAATAATTCAATAACAAGGTTGTACGGGGCACTAGGAAGGATGACATATGAAGGTGGTATGGAGATGTTGTGATTGTTGAGGCGTCAAGACAGAGGTTTGATGTGAGTATGGAGACGAGACAATTTAGAGTGAGACAATTTTATCGGCTTAATTTTAAATTGAATTAAAGCAATTTAAAATATATTTATTCAATTCAATTTATAAATTGAGTTCCTTCGAGTTTAAATCATGGCAAGCAACAAATATAACAAATATATCATATTGATAGTGTTTGTAACTGTAATTAAATTTAACAGTCAATGATAATAATAATAATAATCAATATGATATATAATTATTTTTTTTAAAAAAGGGTAAAATTGTGAAAACATATGCACTTGCATAAACTTAAATAAGGTGGTGAGGGCCACAGGTAGTTCAGCGGTAAAAATAGAGAAATGATGATAAAAGGTCGAGGGTTCGAGTGGTGGGAGGAAAATTTTAATTTGTAATTCCTTCGGGAGGAGTATTAAAATTTGTAAGTCTTGATGGATCTAACGTCAAGAGTCAATACTCGTCATTGTTGACTGAAATTAAACCTGAATTTATCTATTTGTGACTCTGAAAGGTGGATCACAGTATCGATATCAAAAAGAAAAAGAAGCTGGTGAGGGAGGAGAAAGAAGAGACTTGAACCGGTAAAATCGTATATGGGACCCACTGCATGTTGTGAAAATAAAATAAAATTGTCATTTTTCAATTTGAGTTGGCAAGTGTCATTAATTTTATATCATATTATGTTTCTTTTCTTTTTTTTTTTTACATGAATGCAATATTTTATATGATTAATATAAATTCATATAGTCTAAATTTCATTTGTAATAATTATAAAATAAATTTTATTATTTTATGTATATATATATATTGTAAATTTTAATGATTCTTGATTTGTTTACTTAGAGTATTTTTTTTTCTTACATATTTATATTTTATATTATTTTATTTTAAATAATGAAATGTTTTTGATATATGTCAATAATTTTTATAATGAAATAAAATTAAATCAATAAATTTCACTTAATTGTTTTTGAGCTTTCAATGCTTCAAATTTGCAACATGGAAATTATTTTTTTAAAAATGAAATTTATTTTATGAATCTTCAAAATTTTGTGTATGTATTTATTTTAAAAATATTATAATTAAATATTACAAAAATTAAGGTATTTGAAATGAAAATGGGAGAGGATGGGAAGAAGCTATTACAGCACGAAGAACACGTGCATGAAATAAATGGTGTTCACACTGTCTGAGAGAAATTGCAGGCTTATGCATCCTCTTTCTCTCTCTCTCTCTCTCTTTCTCAATCCATGCCTTTTTATACATAAATAATAAATAAACGACAAAAAAAAAAATAATAATGGAGTTAGTTAGAACTTATTATGAATCTGTCGGCAGCATATTTAACCCCTACACTTACGGCTGTTCAATTTCTTATCCATAATAAAATAATTCACTCAATTTTTATTCTATGAAATTGAATTTTTTCTTTTTTTTTTTTAAATGTTTGAAACACTTAAAAGAATTTGATTAATTAAAAATATAAATAAACATAAAAAAATTATTAATACCTGCCTACCTTGACTGATGCAGCAAAATGTATTATTATTTGGTAGCAAGGGTGAAAACTTAGGCTTCACCAACAGTTTTTTGTTGCTTGATTTTACTGTGTATGAGGACTGAGGTACTGTTGGATTTTAAGCATTTTCTTCCTTATTATTAACTAAGAAAGGAGTGGAACCCTTAACAAATTAGGCTTATAAGTTACAAATCAGACCTATCTTTTGATAAGAACAAGGAGCTAAAGGATAATGAGAGCAGACAAAAAGAAAAGAATACATGCATCGGAGAGTGTCTTCTTGTATAAAGTCGGAGACCCATTGGCAGAGGAATGAGGCAAAGTCCGTTACAATTGTCCATCTTCTTCTGTGAAAAAGAGGACCACTAATCTCTATATAAAAAGGGGAATAGAGTACAAGAGGGAGGCATGTTTTGATACTGAAATTGAGCGTGAGGGTTAAAAATGGCTAGCATGAGAACTGTGTTTTAAGGAATTGATTTATGGGTCATTCTCTTCTCCTCTTCTTGTTTCTTTATATCATTGTCCTATTAATAAAATAGACATGTTCTCTTTCTCTTATTTCTGAATTCTGTTACCGTTAGTTTTTTCTTTGTTTGATGTCCTCTTTCCTATGTTGTTGTCTGTATTTACTATTCTTATAAATCACTAACCCTAGCACCTTCGTTGCTAGATTTCATGATTTTGAATTAAACTAAATGTTACATAAAGTAGATTTCTGAAAGTTGCAGGACATTAGCTCAGAGTTTGAAACAATAGTATCTCATACTTCAACATGCCTCCTTGATACTTTTGCTGAAACTCCAAATTGAGTTACCTTGGAGCATCATCTCTTGAAATTTGTGATTTGATTGGTTGTCTTGGACCATACCCTCTCCAAGTTTGCTGATTTGGTTTTTGAATCACCTCTCCCTTTTCATGATTAATTTTCAGGTGCACCTCTTGCCTTCTTCAGGGTATGAAGCAATAGTATCACATGCTTCAATATTATTCAATAGTATAAATGTGAAATAGTGTTATTCATATTGGAGTTGTGTGATTATGGAATTGAATGACTATTAAGCCAAGGTTTGGGATGTTAATGTGGCTTCTGCAGCCTGAAACATATGATTCAAATTAACTTCTTTAATTGATGCAATGAAATCATTCAACTACTTCAAAGCCTTGAATTGAATTTTGTTCATATTAATAGCAGATTTAAGGTTTAGTTTGGGTTCATCGATGCATGAATTTTAAATGAAGAAGAAGAATTTTTCAACGAATGATTAATTAAAACGAAATTTGCTATAGACTAATTGAGAATAGAAATCTAACTAATTTGGAATACATGAATACCCCAACCCTAATTAAATTAGAAATAAACATCCTAATTAATTAAGAATATTAAATAATATAAATTAGAAAATAATAATAATAAGTTCTCTAAATAATTAAATTCGAAATTTCCTAATTTTATAATAAAGTAAGATTCCTAAATTGCATTAGGCTTCTTATCTTCTTATATGCATTATTCTTCTATGGTTGATAAAAAAAAATCTACCAAGAGCTTTGAAATGTAGGAATAGCCAAAACTAAGTGAGGAGAACACATGGTTTCATTTTCTTAAAAAACAACATCAACTTTGTAATACGAATCAAAACAACAATACAATTTCTCCGATAAAAAATATCTCTATTCTCTATTCAATAGTAAATTCATTGCAATTACGGAGCATGCTCTCTCCATTTGTACAGTTATTCCTAACAAACTCTAAGAATCATGGAAGCAAAAAAATGCACTTTAGTTGATACCGTTGCAGGGAAACCTTACATAGAAGATGGGTCAAAACGCACACTTTTGACCTAATACTGCTACTTCCTATATGCACCATTTAACTTGTATGTTCCCCTCCCCTTTGATTAATCATATTGCATCACTTTAAGATGAAGAATTTTGAATTTTCCTTTACATTCAGGAAAATATTTGAACCTATGAAATCACTCATAACCAAATAGCTCTACCAATTATTAGAAAAGGTTTGAAATTTCTCGTTCTATTGAAGTCTCCATGTCTTGAATAAATTCAGCATCTTCTTCTTTTAGAATGGGCTCATCAATGTAGAGCTTGGGTTGATTCTTCTTTCTAGTTTAGCTTGATC
>CAOGCB010006526.1:0-10134 GCA_948266635.1 Cnidoscolus chayamansa
AATGGCAGAATTGATGTGTGTGCTCTACAATCTCAAGAGCAAAGGAGTATTCTAAGGCAAGAAAGAATTATTGAAGGAGACTTTCATGCACATAACCAGCAAGGAAATAAAGAAAAGCAACAATTCACCAAGAACTCGAAATAAAAGAATTTCACTTTGCAAGCATTGTAAGAAGACCACACATATAGAGAAATATTGCTGGTGGAGACCTGATGCAATATGTGGTAATTGCAAAACAACCTGGACACTTTGCCAAAGTATGCAAAAGCAAGAACAAAGGTAGTTCTCAAAGCAATCAACAAGCACAGACAACTGCGTCAGAAACTCCAAGGGACAAACTCTTTGTGGTATCAGGTTTTTGCAGCATAAATACCACAACACTTGGCTCATTGATACCGGATGCACAAGCCATACGACATTTGATGCAACAACATTAAAATTTTTGGATAAAAACTTCAAAACCTTTGGAAGCAAAAGGCAAGGGTAGAGATGATTATAAAACTTATTGATGATGTGTTATATGTACCTGAACTCTGTCAAAATTTGTTGAGTATGGGACAAATAAGGGATATTCTCTTGAATTTAAAAACAATAGCTGCATTATTTTTTATAATGAGGGAGCTAAGTTATTTTGCATACAAATGGAGAACAACAATTTTGTTATGGAATGGAATGGAGCTAAAGCCTATGGAGGGGCAGACTTAAGTGAAACACATTTGTTGCATAAAAGATTCGAGAACTTCAACCATTGGAGTTTAACCAAACTCAAAAGGCAAAATCTTGTTCAAAACATGCTTAAAATAACATTTGTTATTTGAATCTTATGATTGTGATACTTGTCTGAAGAGAAAACAAGTTAAGCTTCCATTTCCAAAGGCCAAGGTTGGAGGGCCTCTCAAAAATTGCAACGTGTACAGACGGATGTGTGTGGGCATATGTCAGACCTATCATTGAATGACAATCGATACTTTCTTCTCTTCATTGATGATTTTTCCAGAATTTGTTGGGCCTATTTTCTCAAAGCAAGAAGTGAAGTTTATGCTATATTTCAACAATTTAAAAATTATGTTGAAAATCAAAGCAATTATAAGATTAAAACATTGAGATTTGACAATGGCACTTAATACAATTCTAGCAAATTTGAGAAGTTTTGCATAGATGAAGGGATCAAACACCAATTAATCATAGCTAAAGATATCAACACTTCAGTGTATTTATTAAACAAGCTTCCTACCAAGTCTCTCAAAAATGAGATTCCACATGAGGCATGGCATGCTGAGCTTCATCAGTGCATCATCTCAGAGTATTTGGGTGCATATGTTTTTATCAAATTCCACCGCGAAAAAGGGACAAGCTTGATAAAAGAGCAGAAAAAAAGGATATTTACTAGTTAAAGCCTTGTCACAAAAGGATACAAAATTTATTGATTGAAAACCAAAAACATTGTTGTGAGCAAAGATGTCAAATTTAATGAAATGGCAACTTGGAATTGGAAGAGTCGTGAAGATGAACAATCTAAAGTCCTTAGTGTTAAGCCAAATCAACATCAATTTGAAGTAGATGATGAAACTTTTGATGATGAACCTATCAGAGGTACAAGAAATCTGCAAGATATATATTAGAGGTGCAATTTTGTTGCCATAGAACCAATAAATTTCTATGAAGTAAAATTTTCACCAGCTTGTAGAAAAGCAATTCAGGAGGATATGAATATGATCAACAAAAATCAAACATGGCTATTTATTGAAAGACCCCAACACCATAAAGTGATTGTTGTCAAATGGGTCTTCAACACTAAACTTAATATTGATGGATCAACATACAAACATAAAGAAAGAGCGATTGTAAAAGGATATGCACAACAAGGGGTGGATTTTACCAAGAAACATTTGCACCAGTCGCTGGGTATGACACTATCAGATTAATTATGGCCTTTGCTGCATTCAAAAAATGGCAAATTCATCAACTTGATGTTAAACCAGCTTTTTTTGAATGGCTTTCTTGTTGAACAAATATATGTTGAGCCTCCTGATGGTTTTGTAATTTCTAGAATGGAAAATTATGTTTATTTGTTGAAAAAAAAAACCCCTTTATTGCCTCAAACAAGCACTAAGAGCTTGGTACAACAAAAGTAAATAGTCATTTGTTGTAGTTTGGATTCAAAAGAAGTGATAGCGAAGCAACCTTGTACTTCAAAGGAGAAAACAACAAAATTTTAGTAGTCTCCTTATATGTTGATGATATGTTAATAACAGGGGAAGATCATGATCTCATTCAATCCTTCAAAACTGAAATGAAGAAAACTTTCGAAATGACGAATCTTGGATTGATGCAGTATTTTGTAAGCATGGAGGTCGAGCAATCTAGAAATGGCATTTTCATATGCTAGAAAAAATATGCAGTAGATATCTTAAAAAAATTTCACATTGAAGATGTAAGTCTATGACAACTCCCATATCTATATGTGAGAATTTAAGTAAAGGTGTTGATGTAAAGAAAGCTAATGAAGGTCAGTTTAAAAGTTTTATAAGAAGCCTTTTATATCTCACAGCAACAGGACCCGATATTATATTTGCTATGAGTATCTTATCAAAATACATGCATTTTCCATCTGAAATACATTTTTCAGCAGCAAAAAGAGTAGTTAGAAACTTAAAAGGTACTATGGACCTTGGTGTTATGTTTAAAAGTGCAAGAAATGAAGATGTGAAACTGTTGAGATATTCTGGCAGTGATTGGGGAGGATGTTTTGATGATTTCAAAAGCACTTCTGGCAATCTTTTCTTTTTAGGTTCTAGTATCTTGACATGGAGCTCAAAGAAGCAAGAAACAACAACACAATCAATAATTGAAGCTGAATATAGTTAAGGAAGCTTTTAATGGATCTTGGTTGCCCACAAAAGGGTCCAACTAAAATTAAATGTGATAAAATATCAGCAGTCTCAATTTCAAAACACTCAGTGTTTCATGGTAGGACAAAATACATCAATATCAAATTTCATTTTGTTCGAGAAGTTAAGCAATCCAACGAGGTGATCTTGGTTCACTGTTCATCTAATGATGAACTTGTTGATTTGTGTAGAAAAGCTCTACCTAAGAAAAGATTTGAAATTCTTAGACAAAAGATTGGTGTCTGTCACAAAAATGCCAATGAGGAGTGTTGAGCAACTATCATTTTTAGTTCCAAAAAGATTTTGTTTTTCAAATAATGATTGAATAATATCTTCTAGTCGATATGATTTTTTAGTTGTAACAACTCAAATTTGTTTCCTTAGTTGCAACAGTTCAGATATTGTGCATTTAGAATAGGAAAGAACTAGTTTTTTCTTGCATAAATAACTGATCTTCAATGAAGAACATATATGTGATTTTCCTCCTAAACCTTGCGCCTAGTATTTTTTTTTTTGTGCTTTTTAACCAACACCTAATTAGTCTACCAACAACAAATATGATATTAACTCTAGATAGGTTGGCAGATGTTAAGTGTAGACTCGGTATGGGTTAGGATAGAAGAAGAAGAGAAAGAATAGAGAATTTAGGAGAGAATTTAGAGAATTGGGGAATGAGAAGATAGTATTTAGCTCAAAATTGTTCATACATTCTTTGTACAGCTTTCTACTTAATATACTAGTAGAAATTCAGGAGTTTTCTGCTTAACAACTTCTCAAAATCACCTCTCATTCTGTTATTTCCTACCAGCTCATAGCTAACAACTTTTAACAACCCATGAGGGTCTTCTTGTCCCCAAGAAGACTGGAACTCTAGAAACTGGCTTGTAATAAAGCTGAAATCCTCCTAAGTGGCATCTTCTGAGGGTAGATGAAGCCATTCGATCAATCCCTGCAACACTCTCCCTTCCCTTAGAATTGTTTGAGTCTTGAGTACCTGCTCAAGGAAAATCAGCACTGAATCTACCTGAAATTGAGGAAGATTCTGAATAGCAACCTCCTGTTCACCTAGTTTCTTCTCGAGGAGAGACACGTTAAAGACTGGATGTATACTCATGTGAGAGGGAAGTTGTAACTTGTAAGAAATTGATCCCACCTTCACAAGAACTTGAATGTTACATAAAGCCATGAAGAGAGCTTCCAACTTTTTCTCAATGCTAACGAGGATTGTTTGTAGGGTTGGAGCTTCAAGTAAACCCAGTCACCTCGTTCAAATTCTCTTTGTCTACATACTGCTTCATGCAATTTTGAGCCTGCTGGAGGTTGGATTTGATTAGTCGAGACATTTGGTGTCTTTCAGCTACCATATTTGCCACTACTGCCACTTGACAATTCTGTATTAGGAAGTAAAAGTAAGGGGGGGGGGGGGGGTGGCATAACTCATTTTAAGGCTTGAATGGAAAGTGATATTGTACCGCCATTCAGCCATTGGTAGCCAAGTAAACCAAGTCTGTGGCTTATAGAAACAGAGGCATCTAAGATATGCCTCAAGACATTGGTTGAGTCTTTCAGATTGCTCATCTAATTGTGGATGATAAACTGAACTATGTGCTAGTTTGGTGCTTAGTTTCTTAAACAACTATTTCCAAAACAAGCTGGTAAAAACCTTATCTCTATCTGAAACTATAGAGAGTGGTATTGGCGGGTGCAAATGGAGTTGATGAAAATTTGAGCTATGGTGGGGCAGTGAAAGTGTAACACCTCCTCCCATCATGACCAGCAAGTCCCAATGGGCAACATTACCTTCTTGTCTCTTTTATTTATTTATTTTATAGCGATGCAACTACATTTTAGCAGTCATATAAAATTTTAGCAGCAGTTATATCATAATAATAGTGATAATTTAAATTCATTATAATATTAACATTCTTATATTTACAGACCAAAAATATAAAGTTGCATTATCTCAAAATAAAATTCTTAGTACATGCCAAACTATTATAAAATTATTTACATACTTCATAATGGTTGTCGTCACGTCTCTACAGCATCCATAAATCACATCCTCTGAGGACTGATAACTGCATGGCGCAAAAACCAACATGCTGAGTATTTTTACTCAGTAGGTGTAGATAATAACAATAAAATAACATTCAATGTAAATGATTTCCATTTCGATTTATTTGTCGATAATTTATGTGCACTATTTCATATATCAAGTTCTAGTAATATTTTCAATAAGGTCTCAATCGTATAAATAATTATTTTCAATTCATATTTCAATACATAATTTATTTCTCAATTTCACATTTATTTCACTCCACATTTAGCCCAAGAATATTATGCATATACAATTATCAATCATAGAACACATTTGGGCCAAAGCCGCTCAGTCAAATACATTTGGGCGAAGTCTCTCAATCACATACGTTTAGGCCGAAGCCATTCGGTTGATCAAACTATCAATCGTTGTTTTAAGCACATCAAGCTTAAACCACTCAGGGTGCCTCACTGTATCCCTGACATCACATATAGCACATTTACGGATCAATGACATGCAATAGTTATATATTAATCTTGTTTTCTCATTTAATAAGTCTTAGGGCTATTTTTATCCACTTAATGATACCATTTCATTTTTCTTCAATCTATTTCCTCTTGGAAATAATTTTATCACTTAATCTTCATTTTAATATTTCTTTATAATCTATTTCCCTTACTTATTTATGTAATTCAAAGGCCTTATGTTTAATCTATACTTTTTATTTTTACTAATTTCACGTCTTTATGGATGTTATGTTTTTATTTGGCTTCTTAAAATTTCTATTACAAATTAGCCAAATTTTATTTTGTTTTACTTTTTTTTATCAAATTTCAATTATTGGAATAGTTTATTATACCTTTATTTTACGATCTATTCAATAATCTATTTCTACCAATTATAATTCTAGAAAATTCTTTACCTATGATTTATTTTTCCATTTAAGTTAGGGTTATGGATTTTTTTTATTAAATTCCAATTATTTCTTAGAAATTTATTTTATTCTAGGTGGTTTACAATATTATTTCACTTACCTCACTTTTGTCATCTAAAATTTTATTCTACATATTTAAATATTTTATGTAAAATTTTTATTCACAATTTCCATTCAAAATTTCTACCCAAAATTTTAAAATTAGTCCTTATGGTAAATTTCAACTTGGTCTTAAGTTCTTTATGATTAAATCATTTTGGTCCAAAATTTCATTTTTATTTACTAAATTATAATATGTTATGCCTAATACCTACTCAAATTTCTGTCCAATTTACTATTAGTCCTAAATTTCTAAAATTTTTCATTTTAGTTCCTATTTCCTCCCGATTTTTATTCAAGCAAATTTTCATACTCTATTTCTATGAATATAACCCAGAAAATTTTCAGACTACTGTCCTAAAATTTTGCCATTTTTCAATTCAGTCATTATGAAAATTTTCATTTTGATCCATGGTTCTTTCTCAAATGGTCTATTTTAGTCCTTTAAGTAAAATTTCATTTTAGGTCCTTATCAAACCAAGTCTTTAGAAGCAAAATTTCATCCATGATCTACTGTCTAAGACCATTGTAACAAAATATTTTTTTTGAGGTTCAAGTTGGTCCTCCCATGTCTACCTTCGGTTCTCTTTAGTTGGGGTAGGAGTTCATGTTCTTTCATGAGGTTTTAAGCCTTCATTTGTCCATCCACTTATCCACACATGTTTATGGTCAATATATAATCAATCCCATTTTAAAATATTTACATTTTCCACAATAAATACAGCCCCAAAGATCACTTAAAGTCAACATGAAACTCAATATTTTTACATCACATGACATGCATATAACCTCACCTTTTTATTGTATGAATCTTTCCTCTTTGTTTGGAGTCCGTAGTATTTGGTTTTTCTTTTCCAAAATTCTGTCAAAACAATAGTTTGGACAGTGCTTGATTTCTTTTTTGGTGGAAGGGATTCAAGCTACAAAAGGAAACTTAAGGTCATGACATGCATGACCAAAAAGAAGGGAAAATTCACACATTTTTTAGTATGATTTTACTAACCTTTCTTAAGCTTTTCTTGTCCAAAAAATGTGGTGGATCTTCTCTTCTCTAATCAGCTCACAATTTGAGCTCAAGAAGGAGGAAGAAGGAGGAGTTTCGGTCACCCTTTCGGTTTGGTGGATCTCCATCACTTTGTCTCCAAATGATGTTTATGTCCTTCCCTTTTGGTCTAGTTCACTTGGAGTTTAAAAGGGGAGACATGCATGTGTTTTTTGGGTGGAGAAAAGAATAGAAGAAATATGGGTTTGTAGGGGAGAAGAGGGTCTTGGTGTGGAGAGGAAAAGGAGAGAAGTGGCGGTTGGAAACTTTGTTTCCAAATGAGCCAACTTGGCTATTTTCCCCTCTTATATACTATCTCATTTTGTCCTTGGGCTGGGCTGGGTTTTTAACTCAAGTTTAGATCTAAATTTGAGCCCATTTAAGCAACATGGCCGGCAACCTCCTCCTTGTTTCTGTCCAGCCCATGATTCCTTATCTTGGTCCATTTTATTTTCAAGCATTGACATGAAAGTCTCAATGACACATCTCATTTGCTTAATTTTTTTGATCAGTTTAGACTTAGTTTTTTACAAAGTTTAGAACATAAAAGTTGTAGCCAACATCTTAAATAATATTCATATAAAATTTCATAATTTTATATGGTCACTAAGGCTTTCAAACAAAAATAAAATGAACTGTCATGTACTAAAATTTCAATAATCAGACAGTTTTGACCTTTACTTATTCTCACTGTATTTGTATGCCTTAAATGATAGAATTTGGTAAAATTGTATTTGAACAATTGTAGCTAACATTTACAGCTTTCTATTGGTATATTATTCATTATTTTTAGATATCAATTGTTTCTCCAAAATAGGAACACAATACAAATGTTTTCCTGGTAACTTACCATTCAATTAGCATGTTTCCATGTCATGTTTTACATTTTATTTAATTTTATTTTTCACTATCATGTGCATGATTATTTTCAAATAAATTTGTAAATTAAATTTCACATATGATAAAATATATTCTCTATTAAATCATATATTTATTTATTCACATTTTTTACATTACATACAAATTTTCTAGATGTTACAGAAAGGGTGTTTGAGAGCTAAAATGTGGGCATACTTGCTAAGTCTGCAGATCACCACCAAGATGGTATATCCCGCCTTGGATTTAGGAACTTGTTTAATAAAATCCATAGAAACATGTTGCCAAGCCTGAGTTGGAATGGGGAGGGGATGTAGCAAACCATGAGAGGGACAATGTTCTTGTTTGCACCTAGCACACACATCACAACCTCTAATCCATGTTACTAGGTCAGAAAACATACCAGGCCAATAGAAGTGTCTTTTTAGCCATACATAAGATGCATTGATGCCTGAATGACCTCCCCATTGTGAGTTGTGATACAGCTTAAGCAAATTATGTCTTAGGGAGCACTTACTGCCCACATAAATTCTATCTCGATAGTATAAGATACCATGTATGATGTTGTTGCATTATGGATTCCGTCATAGGCCTATTTACTGGTAATTCTCTTACCGTGTCCTTTCCTTTGTTACGGGTTCTGCCCTCCTTGGCGGAACCTATCTTGGATTAACAATGAAGAGCTCAGTAGGAGGAGCTCTGATACCTCAAGACTCATTTAAGCAAAAGAGTCTTAATCTTGATGTTTGGATAAAATTCTACTTGCTTTCTTTTATTGATGAAATAATCCTTAAATAATAAGAACTACATTCAATCGCAGAACTTCTAAATAAAGTAGAAGTCTAATGCAAGTATTTAAATAAACTACTAGAGAAATCTACTTCCGCCTAAAAGAGTTCTAATCCTAATATAATTTTACTCAAAAAGACTCCTAAACCTAACACAATTTGCCAAAAGACTCCAAATAAAATACCAACACAATTCTACCAAAAGACTCCAAATAAAAGACTTCAATCTTTTATGATATTGTTTCCCTATAAATACATCTGTAACATTACTCCTGCTCTAGACAAAAAGCTTGTCTTACAACCTTGATAGATGGATAAACTTCTTGAAAATGAGTCACTTATTCCCATGTTGCATTTGATTCTAGTAAATGCTACCAACTCACTAAAATGGCCCAAGTGCCTCAATTGATGTGTGAACACTGGATCTGTGATGGAGTGGGTATGACATGCCCTTCTATGATAGGTGGCATAACTGGTTGTTCATGGGGTAGGGTATCTTTAAATAATTTAAGTAATGCAACATGAAAAACATTATGAATCTTACTGTCTGTTGGCAGTTCCAAATGATATGCTATGGTCCCAACACGTTCCACGATTTTAGGTTGCAGGTTGTCAAAAAGTGTCAACTCAAGTTAGAATAGATATGGATAGAGTATTAACAGAATATCAACTGGCCAAAACAGATAAGCAGAATAGGGAAAGGGAATTAGAATAAGATCATGAATATCAATATAGTTAATGATGATGATGATGAGGAGGAAAAGGATCTTGAATTAAAAATGGCAAGAAGGGCTAGCAGGAGACATTTAAAGAAGATCAATTCCACAGAAGAAGTGGTACTACATATGATGCAGGTGGTATTAGCAGACAAGTATTGGGTCGTTCGGCTACTACTCGTGAAAGGAGTAGAGAAGCAACTAGATATGTAGAAGCATTTACACTAGCTTCTCAATTGGCTGCAACAGAAATTGAATTAGAGAATGGTATAGCTCACCAAAAGCAGCCAAGATTAAAAAGCAAATGGTTGAAGACTCATAAGGAGAAGATGCTAAAAGCTTTTGAAAACTTTATCATTCATAATAGACTACCTTTTAGCATTGTGGAGTCACCTTGGACTAAGCCACTTGTGAGAACAACTACTGAAATTGGGTCTAATGTATCTCCACCAAGTGCTTATGAGATTGTAGAAGTATATCTAAAAAATGAAAACAAGGAAACGAAAAAGTATATTGCTTCATTTGAGGGGATTTGGAGAGAAAGAGGAGTTACTATAATGTGTGATGGATGGAGTGGTCCTACAAGAATGAGCATTATAAATTTGCTTGGAGAAGGCCTATGATAGAGTGCCAAGAGAAGTGCTTTGGTGGGTTCTAGAGAGGAAGGGTGTTCATGTCAAGTATATTAATATCATCAAGGATATGTATGAGAATGCATCCACTAGTGTGAAAGCACCGGGTGGGGACACA
>CAOGCB010006613.1:0-14031 GCA_948266635.1 Cnidoscolus chayamansa
GACTTAAAGAACTTAATCAGCTACCAACTTTGAAGAAGAGTCGTCTGTATAAACATCTCAAAGATTGATGAAGTACGTACAAGCATAAATTAATAAGCATCCCAATGTGGTTTTTGTGTTTGAGAAAGGGTGAAGGGTAAAAAGAAAACATGAAGTTCCATGGAAACATTCATGCTTAATGTTTTATTTCTTTAAAGTTCTGTTTTTATCAGTCTGGGAGTCATCTGATACATTGTTGCCTTAATCTTGATAAACACGATTGTTACAGAGAAGTTGATATTGAGATTCGATTTTCAAATATCACACTTTTTATGATATTGGAATAACATAACGTGCTTAATGCTTTGATTATTTTATGTGGTGATTGGTAAATTGGAGCACTCTCAATTCTGAGTTGATTGCGATATTGATTTGTCATTTTGCAAAAGTTTTATATTTCTCAGAGTAATATTATCTTTCTTTAAGTTGGCACGTCGTTATTATATATAAACCATCACCTATTTGCCTGATTTCTGTTTTCCTTGTCTTAGCTTTTACCAGGAAATATCTTCCTCTTTTTCTTTCTTCATTTTTCGGGTTTTAGTGCTCATGGTGGGTCCTGCTGAGGAGAAGAACACTTACGTACCCTTTTGTTTACTATGGGTTTGGCGTCATAACATTGAATTATCTTCTTGCAAGAATGTTTCTAGGCACTTGAAGCTACATTGGAATTCAACAAGGGAATTGTATTGTGTGCAAGCAACGAACTTTCGTGGGTTCCTGTCCAGCCCACCCTCAACAAAAGACGTCTAATCATATTAGCAATTAAAATGTGATGTCTCGTGTTTCAATCTTGCTAAAACAACAACGTTACGTGAAAGGCTATTAAAATAGCAAGATTTGCTTATTAAAATAGAGCTCACATGCCAAAATGGGTGATGGTTGGTTTCTTTAAGCATCACTTGCCTACCTAAATCAAATTATCATATTACCTTTGAAACACGCAGACACCTGAAATCATATCCATCTATATATTAACCTTTGCCATAAAAAAAAGAGTATCCCCTCGTGTTTTCTGGTTTTTTGTTTTATTTTGTTTTTTTTTATAAAGTTTTGTGGTAGTTCCCAGCCCCATCACCACTTCTCTCTCTCTTTCTTTCTGGGAAACCGAAAATATGACCACAACACCCAAAGGAGCCATTGCATCATCAAATCCAAGCCCTGAATGTTGCATGTGTGGAGATTGTGGCCTTTCTTATGAGCTTTTCCAGTGCAGGATTTGTCAATTCAGATCTCAGCACAGGTACCCCTTTACTATATGTTAATTACGAGTTCAAATTCTTTCTGGGTTTTGATCGATCTCACTTTTTGACAGATACTGTAGTAATCTTTATCCCAAAGCTGAGTACTACCAGGTCTGCAATTGGTGTCTGAGCCATGAAACCAGAGAAAAATCACAGAATTCTTCGAATTCGTCATCAAACAACAAAAACGGCAGTGAAGGTGATATCAGCAAGAACAAAGGAGGTGTGCTAATGAGCCAAAGAGGTAGTGTGGAGTTGCAAGTAAATAGGCCCATCAAGAAACAAAGGTCACCGGAGAGATCACCAATGACCCGAAGGAGACTCATCAGAAATGGTAGATTAGAAGAAAAGGTCATCAGAAGGACAAAATCTGAAGAGATTGGGATGACAAAGCAAGTTTTTAAAAATAAGGTGAGAAGGTATAAGCTTCTCGATGAGGTTTCAAGCTGATGGATGTTAAATTGTTGAGAAGAGAAGTGTGGTAGAAATTTTGTTGTCCATAGAGATCTGAAGAAGCCTATTGGAATGGTACCCACTACCCAGTTGAGAGTGGACATGACATCAATGGAGGTGTCATCTTCAACTTTTTCATCTTTTTTTATTTCCATTTTCCAAGCAAACGCAATACCATTTCTTGATCAACAGTAAATGTGAGTCATCATAATCATATGTATATATATCATCAACAATAGATAGTGCCAATGCATGTGGTTCCTACACGGAAAGTATGTATATATATATATATATTTATATATTTATGTATATATATATATATTTATATATATTTATACTTAGAGCAGACGTATTTAAGGTCTGCACTATTGTGGGTTGTGATCCCAATGGGCCCCTGATTCGATATGAAATCAAAATCGAGTACCTAAGATTTTTTTAATTTCTTTTTCAATTTTCTAAACCATAAGTCTGAGCCATGGTTGTAGAGGATCGGAAAATGATCCTATCTGCTATGATTGATGAGTTTCTTGATACTAAACATGACGACTCGGAATAGATACAGTATAAAATGCGGGCTTTTATTTTTTGTTTGTTTGTTGAGTTTTTTTTCAACGACCCATGTTTTGAGGACTTGCAATTATGTCCGATGATTAGGCAGATAGAAGGAATGCGCTGCATTGACAGTATTATTCTATCCGAGGCCATTCGGAGTTTGAATCGAGCAGCTTTAAGCTACGAGGATTGGACAATCTCTCCCGTCATCACCTTCGGTTTTTTTTTTTTTTGAGTTACAAAAAAGAGTAATAAAATTTATTGTTGAGTGGGTTGTGATGGATGCTGTCCGTTGGGCCCAAAGTCTGCTAATGGACCTTCAAATTGAACCCACCTTAATAATCTAATCTAAACCCGAATTAGGATAAATTCTGATCTTATAAAACATTTTGCAAGAATCTTGTCAGCTTTATTCTTAAAGACAGCTAATGTAAGCATAAAATAATTATATACTAAAGCAATAAGCCTCATTCTTTGACATTTTAAGACGTATATTTATAACTTATTTTTAATATTGCATGCGTTTAAATTCAAGCTTAGATACGTGGCATTGGCATATAATATAAGACCTCCTTTGTCCATCTCCTGTCCTCTCATCACTAATCTACACCTAACAATATCTACATATTTAAGATACAATTTCATGAGCATCCTAACAAATGTCCTTTCATTCATAGCGTTAGCTACCCAATTAAATTCAAACTAAGATCATTCCTTTTTTACTTTAAAAGAATATAATAATGGAAAAAAGAAGAAACTTGATTTGAAGCATAGAATGGGAAAAAAAAGTAAAAGAGAAAAATGCAAGCCCGAGAAATTCCTTTCAAAGATGCACGCGTTTCCATGTAAACTATTCTTACTCACAATCCCCCCCTTTCCCATTCAAAATTTCCAAGCTCTCTCTCTCCCACTAGACGACTTTACACTTCGCTGACCACACCTCCATAACTCTTCTCTTCCTCTTCGTAGCAATGGCTTTTGCACTTTTCTCTCTATCGCTGTCCTGAGAAACTATCCTGCTCTCTTTCTCTTTTTCTTTCTATTATTATGGGTTATCTCTTTTGCAATGCAGAGTCTGCAATATCCACCTGCGATCCATACAACTGGGATCGCAAGACAAGGAAAAACAAATCCAACACGAATAAGCCCATTAAGGTCAGGGACTTCACCTACTTGGAGTTACTAAAAGCCACCAATGGGTTCTCCGCTGAGAGCTTTCTCGGCAAAGGCAGCCACGGCACCGTTTACAAAGCTTCTCTCGACGATGGTAGGCTTGTTGCCGCCGTCAAAAAGACCTATCGAAACCCATCAATAACTATCCACGGTAACTGCACCACTTGCACTACTCCTGCAGAGAACGAGCTTGAGATTCTCTCCAGAATACGCCACCCGAGGCTCGTTAATCTCATAGGCTTCTGCGTAGATTCTAAAGACAGGAAATTGCTAGTTGTAGAATACATGCCAAATGGTTCTTTATATAGTCTTTTACACTGCAGCTCCAGACCCCCAGGTTGGACCAGGCGTCTCCGGTTCGCTTTGCAAATTGCCAAGGCTGTCCAAGCTTTGCACTTCGCCAATCCGCCTGTCATTCACAGAGATATAAAGTCCTCAAATGTGTTGATCGACGAGAACTGGAACGCCAGGCTTGGAGATTTCGGCCTTTCCTTGAGAGGACACGTCGAGGATGTACGAGTCAAGTGCACGCCGCCGGCCGGGACATTAGGGTACCTCGATCCTGGCTATCTCGCGCCGGGCGATTTAAGCACCAAGAGCGACGTTTTCAGTTTCGGGATCCTGCTGTTGGAAGTGATCAGTGGCAGAAATGCAATTGATGTCAACTACAGCCCACCATCTATAGTCGACTGGGCTGTACCGTTGATAAAGCGCGGTGATTTCTCCGGTATTTGCGATAATAGAATTGGGTCACCGGTGGACCCTGGAGTGATAAAGAATCTGGCAATTCTGGCTGCCAAGTGTGTGAGATCCACGGCAGCGAAGCGTCCCGGAATGACAGAGGTAGTCGCGGCGTTGAAAGTTGTGAGGAAGAGAGTACACGCCCCGCACATATGGAACAGTTTGAGGAGGCGCGTGGGATTATCGGAAGAATCTCTGTCATTTGAGGGGGCAATTGATTCAAAGAAAGAGATCGTAAACGCTGTCAAAACGAGTAGAGTGGGGAGCAGAAGAAACAGGAAAGTATCGAGCGTAGAGTACGCAAACGAAACGATGGGATTTGCAGGTGAGCGGGTAATCAGATCAAAATCGATGGGTTCATTCAGCGATATTAAATTGAGTGGATCTGATTCAAGAAGAAAAGCAGGTGTAGCAGTGAAAATCCCACTAGTGAAGCTGAGCAAATCAAGGTCCATGGGAGTACTGCACAGAAGCTTTGACTTAGAAATGGAGGGAGTGTTAAATTCCAGAGAAATTGAGGCCTCCATGTCGAAGCTGTTGATAGAGGTGAACGATAAGTCAGAGAAAGAGATTCAAGAGATGATGTCTATCTAGAAAGTTGTTGGATTTGTTGTAAGCTGATGAATTTCGAGGACACGATCCACATGGGTTCTGTTCATTTGGATTCACCAATCCACAACAGAGATGGACAATCTCTGTAGGATATCGATCAATCCCAAATCTCAGCATGTCGTAAGCATTCTTGAATTTGTATGATGCAGTCTCCATAAAAGTATAATTATTACAGACAAGCATACATGTTAGTTAAAATAATGAAATTATAATTGAAATGAACATAAAAAAAAACAAGTGAAATAAAATCTTGTCGTGATCTAAAAAAGAACATGTAGATCTAAAATCTCAGTTGTAGGAGATGTGGGTGAATGAATGGGAAGCCTTATCTAAAGCCCACAAGAGAAGATTGGCGTGATAACGAACTTTGAAAAGCATTTAATGCACGTCGCTCATGATTGAAAATGACCAATGTTTTTGGTTTTTCAGTACAAACATAAGTGCCTACACGTCAATGTTTGCAGCAGCCGCCAACCGTAGCTCTTAACTTTGGTACCAAAAGATTAGATAACCCCAACTTAGGCCACTCTCTCATCCTGCCGGACAGTATAAGAGTAGAAGTAAATCACGGTACACGGCAGCTTCTTAGATAAGAGGTCCAGGGGCTCGGTGCACACAAGAAGTTCACCCAGAGGATGAAACTTCCACACTGCCGCTGCGCACAAGAAGTTCACCCAGATGATGAAACTTCCACACTGCCGCTGCCGAAATTCAAACCTTGACTCTTTAATACCAATTTTAACATCCGAATATCAACCGTGCTAAACCCGTGTCGAGCACCGTAGCTCTTAACTCGTTTGAAAGATAGGGAACACTGTTTGTATTAGGACTTCCAAATCCAACATTTTTTCATTAACATGCCTTTGATTTCTTATATATATACGGTCATAATCTCAAAAATAATTATGATTTCTTCTATAATCGGTGATAATTTTAAAATTATTTCTTTATTTTAAAAATAATATATTGTCCGAAGCCAGCAATTATCCTAAATTCTCAAAAATAAAATTGCAGTCTCAATTGCTTTTATCATACCATTATTTGAATACATAAGCATTATGTCCACTACAAAATATTTATTTTTTTAATCACTAAGATAAAATATATAAACACTTATTTTAAAAATATTAAATTTTTTTATAAAAAAAATAATCAATTATCTCTATTTCAATCTCTTTTTTCTTTTCTTTTCTATTTTTAAATTTAAAAAGCACTCTTATTTCATAGTTCTATCAGGCCATGACTTTTTGTCACTGGGTTGGTGATGGGTACAGTTATGGGTTTCTATGGGCCCATGAGACCATATAAAATGAAAACGAACACATATAATTAGGTTAAATACGACTTGCTGAATGTCGTTTTGGATCAGCTGACATCTTAGCTCTAAAAGTCTTAAAAAACTTTTTATCCGAAATAATTATTTATTGTTCATTAACTATTTAATTATTATTATTATTATTATTATTATAAATTAATATTCCATTTAATTATTGGAAAATCAATACATAATAAATATAATTTATTTATTTATTTTGTTAAAAAATTCTGAAAATAATGGACCTATGAATTTGACATTGGGCTAGAGAGTCCAAATTGTAAGAAGATAGCCGTAACGAGTTAGGTTGTGTTTGGACCGCTAACCTTAACCTTAACCTGAACAATGTGGTCCACCTCCAACACTAATTATCTCACCAAACAAGCTTTAAAATTGTCAATGACAAACATGTGGAACCCAATCAATTTTCTTCTTTCTGTCAGACAGTGAACAGACATCTCCACAGTAAATAAGGTTCCTGTTATTAGTTGAGCTTCATTACCCTAAAAATAAACACTGATTTTAGGAAAATCAGAATTAGGAATAATTATTTATACAAATTCAATAAAAAAAAAAGGCTGCCAAAAGGTATGGAAATGAAGATGGCCCAAGTCCCTTCCCCGCAGTCATGTCACATCCTTGTCTTCTTTCCTTTTCTTTTTTCCTCTTCCTTCTTCATCTGCAATCACCAAGAAAAGAATCTCCGTTATTGAATAACGGTTATTTTTCTTTTTTATGAAAAAAAAAAAACAAACGCCTATAAACGGAACGGTAAATCAGGATTTACAAGTCACACCACTAAGACATGTGCCCTTGTAGAGGGTACCTGACAGACCGATCTCTCTCTCTCTCTCTCTCTCTCTCTCTCTCTCTCTCTCTCTCTCTCTCTCTCTCTCTCTCTCTCTCTCTCTCTCTCTCTCTCTCTCTCTCTCTCTCTTTATCTGAAGGGATCGTATGGGGTTAGTTGGTTTCCTGCCAGCTGACAGGAGTACGGGGTCAGCGCGTCGCGTCAAAATATATATATATATATATATGCAATATAAAAATAACATTATATTATTTATTGATATTTTGGTTGGGTAAGGTGTGTTTGGTCGCATTTCAATTCCCAAGGCATAACCTCCATATTTAACTTTTTTTTTTTTTTTTTTTTTTTTGTGGGGGGTACAAATTTAGAATAAGCAAAAGTAATAATATGTTATAATCTTCTAATTCAGCTTAAATAAGTCAATGAATAAGTAGCCAAGATTGAATTATATATATAAAAAAATAATAATAATAATAATGTAGAAAAAGAGAGATAGTGATAAGAGTTGGACGTCAAAGATGATAAAGTGGATCCATATTGGCAAACACTTAGCATTGGAATTGAGAGTTACGTCACTTTTTGTTGACAATATCTACACGCTACCTCTCTGCCATCTTCCTTCCCCAAGCCTAAGCTTAGCATATGTTATGTTTGGGTTAATTTGGAGTATCGCTTTTACTTTTACTGCACTCCCACTCATTACATATTACACAACCAGACAACACTCCACTCCACTATCACCCAATTCCTTTATTACACTTCCTGCATTAGCATATATAAGAAACTCCAATCTTTCATTTTTAACTCTTAATTAAAATATGGTTTTCTTTTAAGTGCTAAAGAAAATGGCAAGTATATGAAAGGCTTTCGAGCAAGACACCTCTTTTATGCAGGCCTGGCCAGGGATTCATGGCCACACTCTTCTTAACCTCTAATTATCTCCCCTCTTGAACTCATTTTTTGTTTTCTTGATTTTTTGTGACATATAAAGATAGAGGCTTCAGCCTGGTTTCTACTTGATTATATGGTGGATCTGCTAAAAGAACTGACCATGTAGGATCTTCCGTATCAACTAGGAGGAGGGAGAAGGAGAACACGACAAAGAAAGGGGGGTGGAAAAGAGGAAGAGAGAATGGATTTTAATGAGCACGAAGACCAAGAAGAAGACATCGGCATGACGGTGCCTCCAGTTTATGACACGATTAGCAACTCATCTCGCCCGAAAATGGGTGCAACTGGTGGAGAAGGTCCGTCAACGACTTTAACAGGTACGGAAATTGTAAGCACGAGGAAATCCGGAAGCTCGGTTAGATATAGAGAGTGTTTGAAAAATCACGCTGTGGGCATCGGTGGACATGCGGTGGATGGGTGCGGTGAATTCATGGCGGCGGGTGAAGAGGGTACCTTGGATGCACTAAAATGCGCCGCATGTAACTGCCACCGAAATTTCCACCGCAAGGAGACTGATGGAGCTTCGGAGGGACTATATCACTACCATCAGCAGCATCCTCAATTGCCTCCTTTCTATCGTGCTCCCCCACCTGCTGGGTACCTACACCTTACGCCGCCCCCGCAGATTCGGCCTTTAGCTCTCCCCACAGCATCTGTAGGAGGAGCAGGAGGTGCTGTTATTGCTGGTGGGGACAGCAGGGAGGAGGAGGATGTGTCTCATCCCAGTAGTAGTGGAGGAGGCGGCGGTGCTTTCGGGAGTTCAAAGAAGAGGTTTAGGACCAAGTTTACGCAGGAGCAGAAGGACAAGATGTTGGATTTCGCAGAGAGGCTTGGGTGGAGAATCCAAAAGCATGATGAGACTGAGGTGGAGCAGTTTTGTGCAGAGAATGGAGTGAAAAGGCATGTGCTCAAGGTGTGGATGCACAATAACAAGCACACTCTTGGTAAGAAACCCTAATTTTTACAAAACTGGGAAAGACGAAACAACCAACAATGGAGCAAACCATTTGTTATAATCTCTCAGCAAGTCACACCGACACTAAGCTACACAGTGACAAGTGCAAGGGAGATAATGAGGAGAGAAGCTAAAGAACTGAATACCCAGCAGTGCAATTCATATAATTTCTCAAAGCAAAAATGGGAAAGTTGATTGTTTGTGATGTCAAATTGGCAGGCGCCGGTACGTAGCAGTAACATAGATTAAGGTTCTTCTGAACTTCTTTTCTCTCTTCTTTTTTTTTTTCCCTTTATATTTTGGTTTCCAATTTAGTTCTGATTCTGAATGTAGAATTATGGATGGTGAAGATGATGATTATGACTCTGTAATTTCTTGAAATGTGTTGTTGCTGACATGGGCCATTTGCTCCTAATTCATCTACATATCCTAATTCAAGCTTTTCTTCTCGATATTTGTTCTTAATTGAAGCATCTAACTGAGAAGTAGCCCCTGAAAATTGCAACTATCATATCTTCTGGCTTATAAAATTTCAAGTAAAATGTCCTTAGAAGCAAGATGGCGACTTTTATCTCTCATTTTTAGGATATTAAATACTATTAATTAGTTTTCTTTTTCTCATTTTTTTAAATCTGTTTTTAGTGGTAAATAAATAGAAAAGATATTAAAAACAGAAGATGGGGGTGATGATGAAAGAAGCATCAGGATCGAGAGAGAAGTGAAGTCGTAGTTTTGAATCAAACGTGTATAACATGCAAAGCTGTTCCATATTTTCGCTTCTCTTCACAACTGTCAACTTCTTTTTTTCATCAATCTCACCGCTCGAACTTTACTCTCTCCCTCTCTCTCATATTTAATATCTCTCAGCTTCCGTTTATTCTGAAGAACAGAGTCTACACGCTTCTCTTCTCACCCAATAAAGAACAAAACCACCGAAAGGTGGCAGCATGTCCACAAATTCTTGCTTAGGAATTAAAGAGATGCATGGACATGTATTCTCGATTATAACTCTTTTGAGTCTCTCATGTTTTAATATTTTGTTTCAGTCTTCTTCTTCTTCTTCTTCTTCTTTCTCTCCTTGCTCCAGTTCTTTAGAAAGAAATCCATGGCTGATCTGATCTACATCTATGTGGGGTAGTCATGGTAATGCAAAAAAACAAAGTTTCTGAACTGATTATCAACGCAGGAGACTCTAAAAGTCATGTGTCCTCTTGTGGGGCCCTTCCATTTGTATGATATAAACTCTCTTGACGTAGCAGTAGCAGTAGGCGTCTTGCAGGTTTTTGACCCTGAACTAGTGATCAAATTTCTAAAGTTCAGCGCTTTTCTTGACTTTGCCACAAAATCTCTTAATTTTCATGACACAATCATACCCATCTGATTATTAATTACATCAAATATTGGTGTCTCAGCGAGAAGATTAGAATCAACGAGTTGGTAACTATGCAGGTGTCCTTGGAAGAGTGTATTTGATTCATCCCAACATATGTGAATGAGGATTAATGTCATGTCATGTGTGTCTTTCAGAAATATATAGGAGATACTTGACAATTATAAGACTACCAAGTGAAAAAATTGGCAAATTTTGAAGGAACCCTAATATATATATATATTATAATTTATAGTCATTTGAAATAACTAATTATAAAAATAAATATTATCAAAAAAATAAATTAATCAATTATTAAAAAACAATATATTATTTAAATAATAACAATAATAATATGAAAGACAATAACTAAATAAATAAATTTATTAATAAAAAAATGCTAAGTTGCAATAAATTTATGCAAGAATTCACATTAAATTAAAAAAAATGATTTTAGGCTAAGTTGAAGATAAATTAAATTAAAAAAAAAAAAGCTTAAAATCCAAGAAGAGGGGGGGAAGGGAATATATAAAATGGAAAGTGGAAATCCAAAGGGTAAAGAAGTAGACAAATAAGCAGATGTTGGAGAAAGGCAAGTAATGAATAGAGAGGCAACTGCCAACAAGGAGCATTTGAAGCTGTCGGAAAAATTATCTCTTCTTCTGTTCTCATGTTTGTGTTGCTTTGCTTTTCATTGTAATCCCTTCAAGGACATGTGGGCTCTCTTTCTCTTTTTTTTTTTTTTTATTTTCTTTTGTTTCATTTTTATCCAAAACCCAAAAATATATGGACGGACATTACACACCTAACCTAACCTCACTGATGCCTTTGGCGCTTGTCTCTCACCACTGCACATCAAGACCCAGCCTTTTCTACTTTTATTGCTTTTAATTAACCCATTTAAATTCCTTATCAATCCCATTAGCTTCCTACATCTTATGCCTGCAAGCCATCGTATTCTTATCTATACCCACCATTGGATTGGGTTACAGCTTACCCTTTTGGTACTTCTTGCAGCGGTTTTAGTTGCTGAGGATTTTTGTAGGCTGGTTCTTTGGGCTTGGTCGTGTTTCCTTGCTGTTTTTGTCGTTACAGCATACAGGTACTGGAGAAGAGTAGATCCATCTTTAGGTTGGAGGCTGACGATCATGGTAACTTGTGTGATGAATCGAAAGTGATTTTGAAAGGTGCCTGTGAGAAACCAAGGAATTATACTATACCACCTTTTCTTTCTGTTTATGAGGAAATCGGATCGATATTTCTCTCTAGGGAGGGTTTTCCATTGGAACTTACTTTATTTTGGTTGGTCCTGGCTTTCCTTGACTGTACTTTGATTAGTTTATTTGGGATAGTCATCTTCTGCTGAGTGCTTCTGGCAACGGAGGCCGACATAGTTAATTTAGGGTTTTCTTTTGAGCCATGAGGAGGATCTTTAGGATCTCACAACTCCACTTACTGAATCTTTTCCTTTCTTTTGAATTTTTCTTTAGGGTTTTAGATAATCATATATTTCCCAGTTCAGGAATCTTGATAACAAAAACAATCGAAATTATTTGCAACTACAGAAAAAAGGTGAGAACTTCACATAAGCAACCACAGATGGGATGGATACAGCAGTCTCTGTGCTTTACTCACATGATATATGATTCTTAAGAATGGAATTATTGGATGTGAGTTTTTCTAGTACATTATCAATGGACAGAGAGAGCGAGTCATTAAAGCCAATACAGACGCTTAAAGGATGTAGGACAGTGGTTGTTAAAGAAGGAATTAATTATTACCGTTCTTGTAAACTTATACCCACTTCGGATGCTAAGAAGTGATGACCAAAAGCCATATATGTACTGACATGTTGTAAAATGCCACCATATACCTTTCATGACCTCCTTTCTTCCTTTCATCTTCCAACTGGAAAACCCATTTATATTTTGGAGTCCAAATGGTTAATTTCCATGAAACTTATGGGCATAGATTAATGAGATGAACTGACTATGAAGTTGATGAATGTCCAGTGAATGGGGCAACATGCCCACTTCAATGCTGAGATAATTCATTTTGGGTTTTGAATCATTTATTTTTAGTTAATTGATCATTAGATCACAGAAAATTCTAACAAAAATACTATTATTTTTTAAATATGGTTTAAATATTAATTTTAAAATAAAAAGAAAAATCCCAGAAATAGAAACTGAAAATTAATTTTAAATTATTTTTTTAAATACTCGAAGGCACATCTACTTAAAACCATTTCAAAATCGTTATCTTGCATCTATATATTTATGTGAATCTTTTTATTATATATCGGTAAATAGCATTCGTAAATATAGTTTGGTGGTAAGTGTATTAATTGAATTTTAAGAGGTTTCATTTTCAAATCGGCTAATCCCTTTTAATTTTGAAAAAAAAATCCAGTGTTTTAAACAATAAAAATCACCCGTTTAGCTTTTTGTGAACAGAATCGCACTACCATTTAACAAGAAATTATTATTTAATTTATATAATTTAATGAAAATAATTATTTAAATTTTATAAAAAAAATTAATATTTAATCTATTTCAAATTATTTAAATAAATAAAATTTTAAATAATTAATGATATGAAAAGAGATTAGTTCAAAGATGAATTAATTAATTAATTTTTTTTTTAAAATAACGGTGGATAGTTGCAAAGTAGATTTTATTTCTTGTCAATTTGGATCAAAATCTGAAAATAAATTCTATTAAAAATAAATTTAAATAAAAAAAAAGTTTACAAGTATGTGGTCATAAAAAAAGTAGCTTTTTGGAGATTAATGGAGTCATGTAAATGTTCCCTCTTTCGAGTTTGCCAGTTGGAATGCAGACAAACAAAGCTGTCCTGACCAAAATTTCTTCAGATCTGCGAATTCCGACACAGATGGTTGGGCCTCCTCTCCAAATTTCAGCTTGTAACTTACCCATCCATCCTCCATCGTCGTCTACCTTCCTAAACATTCCCTTCATTTTCACCCCCCCATTTATGTTTTCAGAGCGGTCGGCTCCTACATGTCCAGATAAACGTTAAATTGATTAATTGCATGCTGTTTCGCCCTAAATCAATTTTTTTTTTCTTTTTTATCTTTGTTTGTGAAATCTGCTTGGACGTTATCTTGATCTTGTTTTATGATTAATTGAATCAAGGTTCTTAATCCATTCGGTTTTCTAGATTTACAAACTGATTACTGGAGAGATCATTAGTGTGCTTTCTCTTATAAATTAACTTGTAATTAATAGAAAAACATAAGCTAATCAACATAAATACCAATCAAGGAGTTTGAATCACAAATGAATACCACATATTACAATACAACAGTCTGGTCTGGTCTACATGAATCCTTCCATAACGATTATCATAAATTTGCTGTCTATAACTCACCATTATCATAAATTTGTTGTCTATAACTAACGACTATCATAATTTTGTTGTCTATACATAAATTTCACCAAATAAGAATTTCACATGAACGCCATAAACAAATGCAACATCCATTTCTATATTGAACAAGGATATCTACACTAATTACACTACCAGATGCTTCCTTTCAATAGGATAGGCAATTTGGGCAGCGACACATCACGAGCTGCGGTTCTCCAATGCT
Organism: Cnidoscolus chayamansa; assembly: GCA_948266635.1. Classification (NCBI taxonomy): domain Eukaryota; kingdom Viridiplantae; phylum Streptophyta; class Magnoliopsida; order Malpighiales; family Euphorbiaceae; genus Cnidoscolus; species Cnidoscolus chayamansa. Next base: position 13,829 of record CAOGCB010006613.1, read on the forward strand.
CCTTGAAGATTTTTCACAGCACTGTCGTAGTTTACAAAGCCCATGAACCAAAATTCATGGTTGTCTACTGAGATAATCTGGATGTATTTTTCTCCAGGTTTTGCCTTGCTTGTCGATGGGTTGACAGCCTTCAGTTGGTGTAATGGAAGAACAACCTATATATGCATATAGAGTAGTGCCAAGATTGTAAGCAGCATGATAGA
>CAOGCB010006804.1:0-11364 GCA_948266635.1 Cnidoscolus chayamansa
TATTATTATTTATATCTCTTAAATTTTAGTAACATAGATAATATTATTATTTATATAAGAAACTAATGAAAATTATATATATGAATATAATGTTTATAATTAATACGTATAATATACAACACATTAAATAATCGTATATATATACAAAAAGTAGAAAATAAAGAAGAATAGAATGACTAGATTTAATTGAATATATAATTTGATATTATAACAAAAAATAATTGAATTCAATTGGTCATTAAAATTTAATATATTTTAAAGCTAAATATTATTAAAATTAAAGAAAATAAATTAATCAATTCCACCATTATTTTTTACTTTTTTTAATTAAAATTGATATATATATATATAATTGACACTTTGTACAACAGTAAAAATATCTCTATTAACTTGAAATTTTAAAAATTAATTGACATTAATCATTTAATAAATATCTTTAATATTTTCTATATATATATATATATATATATTAATGATTTTTTTTAAATGTGTGTTAAGAGAAAATGAAAAAAATAAGCACTGATCCATAGCTTACAGGACTCACTCTCAATCCCATCACAACCACTTCAGTTTATAATTGCTTTTGGAAACAAACCTCTAAGGTTTTAGGCTTTAGGGACCTTGTTTAAGAAAAAACCAAAAGCTTTGCCAACCCAAGAAACACTTTTCCTTTGTCTCCTTAAAAATGGAGCTCTTTGATATTTTATTAAGCCTGAAGCATCAAAGAAGAGCCTTTTCCTTGTCTCTCTCATGTCATGTGTTTGAGCAAGTTTCAGTAATCATGACTTCCTTCACTCCCTCACATGATCTAATATAAGCATTTCAAGTCCCTCCCAGAATCAGATCAGGAAAAAAGAAATCTTCTTTTTTTTTTTCTCTCTCTCTCTTTGGTTCTCTCTTTTGGCCCACATCAGTAGACATGGTTGAGACCTTATGGAATGGATAGACCTTTCACCCAACAACATGAAAGAGAAACAACTCAACTGCAACAACACCAACATCACCAGCTTAAGCTTTGTGTGCCATTAGAGAAACTTAGGACCCCCAACAACCACCCCAACCCCTTTTCTTTGTTGCTTCCATGGCTCTCAAAATCTATGCGGAACTTATATAACAAAGTTCGTTTCTCAAATGGGATTAGCTTGAAAAGGCTCCAGTTTACGGGCATGGTAGTTAACAACATTGTTTTTTGTGATTCCTCTCAGTTTCTTGAAGAAGAGAACGCAGCAATGGAGGGTTTTATTCAGAATAATAATGAAGGTGTTCAAGAGATAAATGAAACGTTCGATGAAGTGCAGACATTTGGGGATTTGATGGAAGTGAAGGGTAGAGAGAGCAGTTCAAGCTCCGATTTTTTGACATCTGAAACAACAGGACATGAGGAACAGAGCCATATTAGCTCTGAAGAGTCATCGTCTCCTCCTTCATTGGGTTGGCCTGTGCAGAAACAACTAACCGATTACACCAAAACCAGTGGTGCTACTGAGGAAGGACAGAAGCTACATTTGAATGATAAGAAGTTAGAGATAAAGGCGTCTTCAATTTCAGGTATTAATTTCGTCTTTCTCCTACACTTTTGAGTAATAAATCTTCAAGTCCATTTTTAACATGTTTGATGATACGACTCTGGCTCATGTGGTTACAGAGACTGAGATGATGAAGGAAAGGTTTTCAAAATTGCTGCTTGGAGAAGACATGTCAGGTTGTGGAAATGGAGTTTGCACAGCATTGGCAATTTCTAATGCCATTACTAATCTATGTGGTATGTAGATTTCCGTTTGGTTTAGTACTTTTGTTACTCTCCTATGATTGATTTGTTAAGCAATATATAGTTTTAATTTTGACAGTTATTATATATTTGTAGCTACCCTGTTTGGCCAGCTATGGAGGTTAGAGCCTCTACCTGCTGAGAAGAAAGCAATGTGGCGAAGAGAGATGGAATGGCTTCTTTGTGTAAGCGATCACATTGTGGAGTTGATACCTTCTTGGCAAACATTTCCAGATGGAAGCAAGCTTGAGGTATGGCTCCATGCTCCTTGTATGTATGCACATGGAGAGTTTTCATGATGTACTTTCTAGCATTGTTTCTTTCCATTAGCACCAGATTGTTTATGGTCAAAATCCACAGATCTAGAAAATGATTACATTGTAGGACAATCTTCATGGATCCAACTCTTAGAAAATTCGTTAAATCTGAATGTCAAATGTGCAATTGGAATTTTCCCTGTTGGTTTATTTGAAATTTTATTGCAAAATGGAGGAGAACGTCACTGTAGTTGGTGAAAAATTGAGAGAATGCAAGCAATCTAAAGCCGAAATAACTTGGAAATTGGAACACTATGAATCAGTTAAAAGAATTCCAGCCAACAAGCAGAACAATGAGTTTTATGCTTCTGGTGATCAATTAGATGAATAATTTCTTGAATGTGTTCTTTTGCTTTGTTCACTGTGATCCAGGTCATGACTTGCAGACCCCGGTCAGATCTCTACGTAAACCTCCCAGCTCTGCGCAAATTAGATAACATGCTTCTTGTAAGATTCTTTGTCATTGTGTTTTCCATAAAGAGGAAGCAGTACTAAAGTTCAGTTCTGAATGCGTTTTCTTTTGCAGGAGATTTTGGATAGCTTTGATCATGCAGAGTTCTGGTATGTTGACCAGGGTATCTTAGCACCAGATGCTGATGGGTCATCATCTTACTGCAGAACCTTTCCACGCCGAGAAGAAAAGTGGTGGTTACCGGTGCCTCGAGTCCCTCCTGGTGGCCTTCATGACAACTCAAGAAAGCAATTGCAGCATAAACGTGATTGCACAAATCAAATATTAAAAGCTGCAATGGCTATCAACAACATTGCTTTAGCTGATATGGAAGTACCTGAATCATACTTAGAGGCCCTTCCAAAGGTATGAAATCACACACTTTTTTGCATGATTGGTGTTTTGAAAATATAACAATTGTCATATTTATAATTCATTCTTACCCCAAACTTGATTTCAGAATGGCAAAGCCAGCTTAGGAGACCTCATTTATCGATATGTTTCTTCAGATCAGTTTTCTCCAGAATGTCTGTTTGATTGCCTCGATATATCCTCAGAACATCAGGCTATAGAACTTGCAAACAGAGTGGAGGCCTCAATCTATGTGTGGCGCAAAAAGAACAACTCTAAACCTGCCAATAATGCAACTCGGTCCAGTTCAAAGTCATCATGGGAATTAGTAAAGGAGCTGATGATTGATGCAGAAAAGAGAGAATTGCTTGCTGATCGAGCCGAGAGTCTTCTGCTTTGCTTGAAGCAGTGGTTCCCTGGCCTTCCACAGACAACTTTAGATATGAGCAAAATCCAGTATAACAAGGTTCATTTGGATTCCTTCTCCTATTCACAACTTCTATTCTTTATGAATTACTTTCAATTTGAATGTAATAAATTAACAGAGTTTATATTCATCTAGGATGTTGGGAAATCCATTTTGGAGAGCTACTCAAGAGTTTTGGAAAGCTTAGCATTTAACATTGTGGCACGGATCGATGATCTGCTATATGTGGATGATTTGACTAAGCATTCAGATCAATTCTCATCAATCTCTAAAGTTGGTGTGATTGCCCACAGAAGTGTTTCAGTTCCATATTCAGTGCCAGTCTCAAGCACTCCATATAAAACTGCATATTCCACACCAAGCTTTTCACCAGGCCATCTAGTTAGCCCTGTAAAGGGAAACAGATCATCTTTCACAGTGACTGGCAGCAAAATTCCTCAGCAGAGAGGTTTCGGAGTGAAGAAGGTCTTGACAGATTATCTGAGTATAGATATAAAAGGCAAGGATTGTCGTAACGCAGCAGGAGGAACAGATTACACAAGTCGAAAAGCATCAGCATCTGAGAGTGGAGTTGAATCTATGCAGTTCATCAAAGAAACAGCCAGCTCAATTGGGTCACCAGTAGAAGATTTAGCTGTTGAGGAATGACCATAAGAGTGGATTATCTGATATATATATAGGAATTAGGATGTCTGGCTCTTCTTGCCTATTGTTTTCAATAGGACTAGGAAGTTGTTTTCAGTTCTTTTATAAGGTGTCTGTAATCATAAAGTTGTTTGCTTAATGTTCCTGTATGGCACCCCCCAGATGTGTTTGGCCTTCTGATCTAGTACATAGAAATATTTCATTTCACAACATAGTTTCAAATTGCTGTTGTGGTCACATCCGTATTTGCAGTTGCTGAGTAATAGAAATAATCTTATAATAGTAATAACGTAAAGATAACGGCTTGTCATACAAACTTTTATGCAAAATTTATAAAGATGGTGAAACAAATAGTATTCTAAAGATATAATAAGTATATGTATTGAAGACATTAAATCATTATTAGAGGTTAAACATAACATATGGAACAATTTGGAAAAATGGGATGTTTTCTTTTAGTGGATACACCAACCTTGATAAGACCAGACACATTTGCAAATTTTCTAAAGCAAGTGCTTCCATAATATATATGTATCTTCCTTAGTGCTACCTCCATTATGATTAGTGGGCCGAAGTTGCAAGCACCTTCGGAGCTCTTCTTGCAGTATAAAATGGCGTCAGTAGAGGAAGTTAAGCATTCCAAAATAGCATAAAGAATGGATGGTCCACTGAAGCTGTTGTGCGTTGTGGGTTTGGTTGTGGTTGTGGTGATTGCAGGAGGGGTCGATGGTGCAGGGGAATGTGGAAAATCATCACCAGACAATGAAGCATTTAAGCTAGCTCCATGTGCAGAGGCAGCAGAAAATGAGAAAGCTGCTGTATCAGATAGTTGCTGTCTTCAGGTGAAGAAAATAGGACAGAACCCAAGCTGTCTATGTGCTGTAATGCTTTCAAACACTGCCAAGGCATTTGGAATCAAGCCTGAAATTGCCATTACCATCCCCAAGCGATGCAACATTCCTAACCGTCCGGTGGGTTACAAGTGCGGAGGTTAGTAATGCTTCCATAATTACTTGTGGGTTATTAATTTGTATATGTATATGTGCATATGACTTTTGAGCTGAGCTCGCTGTTTCTGTTTTGCTTTCAGCGTATACGCTTCCATGAGTGGATAGAAGAAGTAGCTGATAGCTGGTTGCGGCATGTGAAGTAGCAAGTAGGTTGCTGTTGTTATGCTGTAATCGTCTTCTCCCTTCAATCAAATAAAAGCGATCAGCTTCACTTTCCTCAACACTTCACTTCTATGATGATTTTGTGTCTGGCAATTCAATGATTGGCTATTAGAATATATAATATATTGTGGAACAAAGCTTAAGGCTATAATTAAAATGAAAAAAAGGGAGTAAATATTATTAGAAAAATAATAAAAAATGATAATAATAATGAATTTTATTAGTTAAATTATAAATAAAATAAAATAACAAAGACTGGAAAATTTGTTAATTCAAACTTATGAGTATGATTACGATTTTTACTAAAGCCTATCAACAAATAAATTTGGAAGGATACTTAATTCAAATTATACATCCTTATTAAAAGTTGGTACGTCAAGCTCAAACGTATAACCAAATTAAATGCAAATTTGGATGGAATTCAAATTTAATATATAAAAAAAATGAAGGGGATTCCACTCGATGTATTTAGACCATTAACATGGAAAAAGGAAGTCAGATTCACCTTTACGAAAAGTGTGGCTGAAGGATCATTGTCGTCAGCTTAGAAATCTTCTTTAACTGCCAAGCCTTCTAACGAACCTTAGAAAGGCACAGTCCCACAACACCATGCGATAAGGACTGAGATTAAATCTGTGGGTCACATTTCAATTTTAGGAATATAAGCAAGACATTTGATGTTATGTCAAGATAAGAAGTTGACAGGACGGTTTGAACACGAAACACTTTGCAAGACTTGTAATTGTTGTAACTGGACCACATCCCCAACAAAACCAAGGCCGAGGCCGTCTCTACTCCTAACCAGTGACTCATTCGTGGTCCTCAGATGTGATAAAAGAAGACTAGGAGCTTTCGGGGATTAATATCTTAGTCACCGGAATGTTTGACCACTCGCCTCATAGAATGGCAACATACCCATGAATGAGCATGCAGATGATGTCTGTAAAACACTCGAAACATGAACCAATTATTAACTATATGCAAACAATGCCACTGGCATTTTGCAACTACACCTGTGTAAGCTTAGCAAACATAGCCTGTCTACAGGAGAAATGTTGTGGAAGGCTAACCTCCTTGTGGTATAATAAGAGGCTGAATAGTTTGAAATTAAGATTTATTTGTGCGTATTAGGCACTTTAGTCAGTTAAAAGATAAATGAATAAGAGGAAACTTCCTGAATGAATGACTCTCTGAAAAATGGATGTTCATCCCAAGATATAAGTAACTGAATAGATGAAGCAGACCCTTCAGTTTCTGATAATATTGTCAAACCAGCATTGCAGTTTACAGAGTGACAACAAAGTTCACTACAAGGTTGATGTTTAAGAAGTTCTGGGTTGCAAGAAATTCATCCAGAACTTATAGTTGTTCTTATTTACAGAGTATAGCCGAAGGGAGGGAGTACATATAATTTATCTATCCTTATAAGCTGCTAATCCAAACGTATTATATATGTTACAAAAAGCAGACATTAATTTTTCATGCTACTATGTCTCTAGCTTATGGAAACAACCCGCCACCTGCTATGATTTGCCTGCTACTTCACCTCTTCTATATAAGAAAAAGATAGACTGAGGTGCTCCCTATGTTGCCTATTTACCTGCAAAGCACAGATGGACAATTTTATCTGTAACACATGGGATGGAAGAGGGGATAGTGAAAACCAGTTTAAAAGTAGAAGCATCTCTCATACAAATTAGAAAACAATGTTCAATGGGATTCAATGTGCTTCTTATTGCTTCATATCAGATTTAACTCCCAGTTAAGTTTCATCTATTTGTTACTAACCATAAGGAATTGTGTTATTTAACAAAAACAGCGAATTAATCTGCAGATGAATCATTGGATTATTAGCATGTTCTATCACAACTCAAAAACGCGCCCTTATTGCAAAAACTAGGAAACTCCAACCAATGAATATGACAAGATATTATTATAAAGTTCATAAATAATTTGAAGGAGGAAAAGTAAGAAGTATATACGGGAGTTCCTAACAATGGCAGGAACTCAACTCTTAAATATATGATCGCTATAACTAAAATAAAGCCAACCAAGGCGGAGCATTATTAATTATACATATGAAGCTCGAGCAATATGTACCTTAGGCATTCATAAAAAGTAAAAGAAAGAGGCAGACCTTTTTCAAAATCTGTAAGAAATAAATACCTAGGTGAATGAATGTAACGGCAAGTGAGGTCTTAGTAATAGAGAGACCCTGCAGATAAAAAGAGGGTGACAAAGATGTGAGTAAAATACAAGACTACAAGTAAATTTCCCTAACTGCCTATCCATATAGCGATATGCTATTCACATAATCATACCCTGCCACCAGTTTCCTCTTGAAGCACTCCCGGAGTCATCTTCTGTCCCATCTTTCTTGAACTGCTAAAAAAATATAAACTCTTTAAGAAAATTGCTCACTTTACAGATTATGAACCAATATATGTGCTTACTGCTTAGCAGATCATAGAGAAAATGAATCTAATATTCTATCAATAGAGAAAACTTGTCTACCATGAATGAAAGGCTTCGGACAGAGATGCAAGGAGAAGTCCAGATGGTACTTCAGTTCTTGCATATATATCTAGCATCGTGTTAAACTAATCTGTAGAGTTAATTAGTAAAATATAATTGATAAAACCTCTCCTAGATTAGAAAAGTTCTCATCCCAAATTATGTTTAGGAAATGGAAGAAAAAATAACTCGTTAAACTAAAGTTTCTGTCACATATAAAAGTCTAGTAGTAATTAAGAAGGGAGGTAACTATAGATTAAGAAGGAATTGGAGAGAACATATAATTCTAGCCGGTCCTCAGAAGAAACCGCCCTATCAAAGAGCTGGCATAGCACTAGAGTTACCTTTCCAAAATTGTAATTAATAAAAATCTATTTTTTCCCTCTCTTTAAATTATTCTCTTCACCCCTTATCTCTTCTTCTATTCCTTCTCCCCTTCCTTTCTCTATATCTTCTCTAGTTTCAATTATTTCTGTGATGGAGAATCAGGTTACCTAACAGTTTAATTATAGTTCCCTAATATGAAAAGCAACAGCGATGTCCAGTTTGCCATTTATTAAGATGACTTGTGCTGGGTATATGGGTTCTTCCAGTATATTGTTTCATGATATTCTGAAAAGTTATCGATTGATACTCACCATTGAGGTCATATTGGAGCTCTGGCTATTCTGGGGATAATGATAAATGTCTTGACCACCATAATAGATTGATGAACTGAGATCACATGGCTGTACTCTTTGATCCTGATAAAAGGAATCTGTATCTCTATTTGGCAAGTTTTGACCTTCACTCTGATTGCTTTTAGAATTGTCCCCTGAAAATACAGCAGAATGCCTCAGAGTTTTCCCTTCTCGTTCAAAAAAAAGTTCGCATATATGCCTTTTCCTTTCATGTTCTTGTAGTTGCAAAATATAAAATTTGCTAACTAAGCAAAATGGCACGATTATTGGTTATTTTCCAAGAGGAAGAATGCCAAGTATAAATTTGGCAGCAAAAGGCTTTGACATGGTAGTCTCCTGATAATTATGTTACATATGATTCTTAGAAAAATCTCTTCATAAAAGGGGAATAAAATAGATAAACTCACCAACTAGGCTACCTAACAGAAAAGAAAAAAATAATCCAATTGGGAATAACCCTCTGTACATGAAGCAATGGGTTAATTTAATATAGGTGAAAATTAGGTAAGGATCACAGGTTTAAGCTGAAGTGGTCTCCCCTTTATCAAAGTACATCAATAAAAAACTATCAGTGAAAAAAAAAAAGATGAAAATAGAGCACAATATATAATCCCATAATTATTAGCATACGACTGAACCTATAAATTTAAACTTCGACTGCAGATGTTTTGATATAACATGCTCTGTAACATGCCTTTCATGACAAAGGCAAGTCTGTTTCATTCTACAAATCATTCCCCTGTACATCCCTTCACGCAAAAACTCTCTGGACTGGAGAGAGTGGATTAGTAGAACACTACCTTGTGCTCAATAATTTAATTTAATTACGAAAATGAAGGGAGCACACCATATTAGTGAATTTAGTTACTAATATTATTGCAGCTGAGAACAAAAGAAAAGTTCCTTTTAAGAATAATTAAGGTAACATTGAGTGAAACAGAAAAATTATAACTTAGAAATGGCAATAGAGTTACAAACCTGGAGTTCCAGGTTTGGTGTTCCAAGCTTCAAATGCAGAATCTTGCTTCTTTCCCAACACTTCAGATCGCAGCACCCCTCTCCCCAACACCTGAACAACATCATCATGAGAAATTTCAGACCTTGTCCCCATAGGTGACAAGAGTAAAAGATCTCACTCTCTTTCTCTGTCTCTCTCTCTCTCACACACACAAACACATTCAAAAAACAACTAGCCAAAAGGTAATAACACAGAAAGGTGAGCGAGTAGCTGAGCAGAATAAAAAAAAAAGGGGGATATACCAAATAACTAGATCATTCCATTTATTGAAATTTATTAAAAATCGTGTAAGGTCTCATTGTCAGACTTATCTTAACTGCTCTGATCATTCCTTAACCAACAACCAAAAAAACATCAATAATCAATAGCAATCAAAAGAACAGCAATATCCACCAAATGGAAACTTAATTCCCTTAAACCCCTAAAGAGGACAAGTAATTTTTAGAATTCACAAAAAAGAATCCACCACATACAATTGAAACTGCATAAACATACAACATCCCACCAAAATGAAACGAATGCATAAATTTATTTTCTTTAAAGAAAATAAAATTGAAGTTCGACGAGATTCAAAGAAAGAAACAAGAGAAATCAACACCTTAGAAGGAGGTGCAAATATGGAGCTAAAAATCCCAGTAGAAGATGCAGAATCCTTGGAGCCAAAAAGTTCAGAAGTGAAGGAAGAAGACGAGGACACCTGCTTATTCTCCTCCATTTCTCAACCGTCCTTAAACCTCTCTATTTCTCTTTCAAAGTACTATGAGCGTGTTTATATACACTGAACTCAAATACCAATAGCAGCAAGAACCCGTGAAAGAGAGAGAGAAAAAAAAACGACGGTTATAGAAGTGATAAATTTTGCCAAGAAACAAACAGAGCTTAAGCAACGAGAAAAAGAAGAAGAAGAAAGCAGAAGAAACGAGAGAGAGACACGTGAAGATAGAGCGTTTGGTGTTTGTAGGGAGAAACGAAACCGTCGCTCATCGATTTATAATGCAAAAAAAAAAAAAAAATAATAATAATAATTAAAAAAAAAAAGTACATAGTGTTGGTTTTGATTGTGTATCTCCCGCTGATCTTTGTTTTGCAATTTCAGTTTTTGGGCCATAGTGATGTCAGTCGATAGATATGCGCCACGTGCAACCATAAGTCGGTAGTAGTGGGGCCTACATTTTACTCCCATTCTTTTACTGCCACGACTACCCCCTACTTCATAATCATCCTTATTTACTTTTCCTATTTATTTTAAATTAATCTTTCCTTTTTTATTTTATATTTTATTTTTTAAAAAAAATTACTTAAATCCTTTTATTTTTATTTTTAACTATTTAATTCATTTTTAATTTTATAAACTAAATAATTATTATTTTAAAATTATAAAAATTAAATATTTATGTTTTTAAAATTATATAGACTAAAATAATATATATATTAAAATTATATAAATTAATTTAAAATAAAAAAAATTAATTATTTTATATTTAAAAAATAAAAAAAACATATATTAAATAATTAACAGTCAATTAATTATTAGAAATTAAATAGTAAAAAAATTTACTAAATTTAGAAATGACCTGATAAAGGTCTTTGAAAGAATTTAAGGAATGAAACATGTAATTCAGTTATTGGCAAAAGCAAAAAAAGAGTTGCAAAATAGATAATTACGAGTTAATTGAGCTTATCATTATCATCATCAATAATTCAATACACGGAAGACACGTGTCCTTATTACATTCCGTTAATCACAAATCAGCTCTTCATTAGTGTTTCGATAATTACATTTATTTTTTGACGGTTGGTCGGTCGGTTGATCTGCAAGTCAAACCTAACTGTAACTCCCTCCTTTTTTTTGATGTTTTAAAAGCAAAAATAGGATGTGGAAAAGTCATAACTATATGGAATATTTGGTAAACAAAATAAATGAAAATTAATTTCTATATTTTTTATATATTATTATTATTATATTATATTATATTAAAATTGCTATATTTTATTTTTATTCAATATGTTTATTTATAATT
>CAOGCB010006829.1:0-13107 GCA_948266635.1 Cnidoscolus chayamansa
TAATTAATTAGAAAAAGTATCTCTATAATTATCCTAACTAATTAAGGATATATATTATATAATTAAAGTAACTAACTAGGAATATTTAAGGAAAATATCATTATCATTATTGTAATTAATTAAGGAAAGTACCCCTATGATTATGCTAACTAATTAAGTATATATATCATAAAATTATAGTTACTAATTAGGAACATAGTCTTATAATTATGCTTACTAATTAGGATATAGTTCTATAAATTATATTAACTAATCATGAAGATATAATAATAATAATAATAATAATAATAATAATAATATATTTATGCTATAGCGCTTCACTTCAAAAAGGCCCTCACCTCATCTCTCGTCTAAAGCAATAGGATACCTCATCGCCTTAATAACTTTGGTGATATCACTTTGACCCAGACAACATGATTTTGTTACTTCGTAAAACAACTCTTTCCTTTTCTGTATAGGTTCCATCTTGCAGAACAGTGACTGAGTATGATAATCATGGTTTTTCAACTCTATGCAATGAAACTTTTGCTATGTGGTATCGCGTGATGGTATGGTTTCCAATAATCTCTCTTGCTCTTAAAGTTTTCTTGATTTGACAACTGTTCTTTCTCTTTCTTGGTGGAGATGTTTTTACACAAGATGATATGTGCAGCATGAAGAGAACCTCGCTATTCTTAACAGCTTGGTGAGTTGGACATTACATGACATTGCAAGTGAGCTAATGATGTGGACGAGGAGAGAATTTTAATTGCTTCCTGTATTATGATTAGGTAAAGGATGTCATTCTCCGGAAACCTAGAGCTGGTGTTCAGCTTGAAACTGTTGAAAAGCATTTGATCAAAATACAAAGGTCTGTGAATGTGGTGGTTTCATTAGTTAGCATGTGCAGGAATCATGACAAGGTAACCAACTAGGGTTATTGAGGTTCCACTGCTGACTTTTTTTTTAAATTTATTTAGTTCAAAATTTTTGAGAAATTTTGACTTGTTAAATTAACGGGCAGGTGATTGTGCATGCCATGGCTGTCAAATACGGTGGGAAGTTTGTGGATTCATTCCTTAAAGGTATATGTGACTTCCTGTGTGATGGGATCTACAAGGTGTGGTTGCGGGTGCACTAATTATAAATTTCCTACAGTGTTTGACTTCTTACAGGCGCACTTTCGAACGCACAATGAAATTATAATCCAATTGGTAAAGCTTATTTGCAATGAGCTTCAAAATTAGTGGATTTTTCTCGAATGACCAGAATTTTGAATTAGATTCTTAATTTGCACTTCATATTTTTCATCGGGAGTTAGGTGAAGGAGCTTCAAAAAGCCACAAGAATAATACAGACATTATGCTCGGAAGCAAAGGTCAGTTTCACCTGTAAGATTTTCACAAGACTTTGATAATATTGTAATTATAGCTATTGATTTAATATTTTCCTTTCTTGCAAGGGATTGAAACAAATTGCTATCACTAGCAAAATTCCTACGACAAAGCGGTCTATAGAACGTTTTGTGTTCCATGTGAAGGCTCTTCTTCATACAACACCAAGTGCATGTACTTTTTGGATGGGTATGGAAGTATATTATGTTAATGTTATAATTTTTCTTTGATTGTTCACAAAATTTGCCAAAGTCCACGATGGCATTAGTTCAACAAATAAACTTTCCTTGTTGCATTGCCTATGATCCGAATCTAAAATTTGCAAGTTGATAACAAATTAGTATGGGTTTAATGTGAAGCACAATAAGGCGTATTGCAATTCTTAGCAAGTTTGCCAATGAAAAATTTGGATGGGCATCATGCAAGTGTACTTAGCCATTAACAATTACTGAAAGATGGCTCAAGGGGACAGTTAAGTTATAAGGCACATTGCCTAAATTAGATTCAGCTATTTTGTTTAAGAATTAATGAACATTTTCTAGGGTTGTAAACAAACCAAACTTGAGTTAGCTTTGAAGAGCTCAAGTTTGGTTTTTAAAAATTTTTAAAAGGTCAACCTTTAGCTTATATTGAATTAAGTTGAATATCAATAAATTTAAATTTAGTTTGTTTAGAAATGAGACAACACAAGTCGAGTTTTTATTGAGTTTAGTCACAAATAACTCACAAGCATTTCAATAAATTTACAATTCTAATGATTTTTAGGTTAAAAATAATAAGTTTAAAACTAAATAATTTTAGTTAAATAAGCATATTCACAAGTCGATTCACAAACATATTAAACAAAGGCACTCTCTAGTCTTAGTGAGTCAAATACCTGTAAAGTTAAGTTTGACTTGTTTATTTTATGAGCTTAGAAATTAGGCTCAAGTTAGCTCATTTAATTAAATCAAATTAAACTTTTATCGAAATAAGATACTATACGCAAGGGGAATATGCTTAAAATTGTGAAAAATGTTTGGCAATTTGAGATGGTTCCAATTCTGTTTTGGAGATAGCTGTGTAACATTGTAATGTATCAACAAGGTGGAAAACCTGGATTGCTGTAGGATGTTTGGCGTTGTTGTATCAACTTCAGACAAAATTTAGAAGCAAATCTCTTGTTACTAGACAATAAACTTACAATTTGATTTTCAAACGCCAAAAGATGATTTGAAGCTTTTGCATTTAGCTATTAAATTGTATTGATATAAACTTCCTCAAAGGGCTCTATGTTCTCTCTAAATCAAATTCTTGTCATGCACATTTCATAATTGTGTAATAGCAACTCCTAACATGCCTTAATGCTTTCTTGTTTTGTTGACAGGGAATCTTAAACATAAAGACTTGATGGGTCAAGTAGTAAGCTCCCAAGTCTATGCGGATGATCAAAATTCTAATGCTGTCGAAGGTTCAGAAGCTGATGATAGTGATCAACCTGTTAGTGTTGCTAGTGAAGAGAATAAAGGCGTGGAATGATACGTTCCTCTTTCGTCCACCTCTCAAAAGATGTGTGATAGTGTCTGCATTTAGTTTTATTTAATTCCATTTTATTGTATTTGAACTTTTTCTTTATGGATGATAATAATTTTAATTATGATTTTCTGTTCTCAATTCATTATAGTTTGTAAGTGATTGTAAAAGGGATGTTTTGATAGAGTTTAATCTGAAATTGACCAAATATGAAGTTAAGAGAGCAGAAATCGAACTTGATAAAAATTGGAAACAGAAAATCAAAATTAAACAGATTGCCCAGTACACAGTGCTTTCTTGTAAACCCTACTTGTCAAATTTCAAGGATAATTCAAGATTCTTTTCTTTTTTCCTAAATGAAAAGTAACATTACATTTGCTATTTTAGAAATTTTAATAATTAGTGTGTATTTTAAAGTTATTCAATTTAAATATCTTTATATTTTAGAAATTCAAACTTTCCGTAAATTATTAATTAATTTATTTTCATTTAATTAAATAAATTAAATATAAATTTTGAAAAATATTAAAAATTATATAATTTAAATATTTAAAATGATTAATAGTTTTCTAATATAATTAAAAATTTTATTTTTATAAAATATTAAAATTACTTTAATTGATTGATTTTATAATAAAATGGAGTGTTAAAATTTCCCATAGTCTTAGAATAATAAATTTTCCTTTATAGTCAGCTTGAAAAACATTAGAATTAGTTGATCTAGCTTTATATTTGCCTAATTTCGAATAGATCAAAATGTTTCCCGAAACAAATGGATCGAAATAAAGCTACATAAATAATTAATACAATATTAAAATCCTAGATTTTAGGTACTATTCAAAACTCAATTTAGTGACTTCTGTACGGTCAATATTAGTAAATGGTATGACGGTCTTCAATGCGGAATCCAACAAAACTGCTACGTAGATCAGCCTCAGTCGCCTAGGATACAAACAACTTTTGTTGATAAACAAAGAAATGACAAGAATTTCAGCATTTGGGAAACTTCTATATCTTTCACCCAATCATGGATGGTAACTATCCAACTTACCTTATCCCAACTCAATTCTTTTTAATATATACCAAATTCTTAAATTTAATTAAAATTTACTTAAATTGTCCAATTTTACTAAAATATTATTATCTAGAAAATACTGAATCTATTTAATTTTATAAATTTTAATTTAATAATTAAATACGATTTTAAATTCTATTAATTTAATACATAATAGATCAGAAATTATAAATTTATAATTAAAAATATATAAAATATATTTATTTTACTTATTTATATAAATAGGTATATAAGACATTAATCGATATAAATTCGATGCATGTATTATTTTTAAAATTCAATTTATCTCAAATTTAATTATATATTACTCGAACTCAAATTCAATCATATTAATTACCTACACCTATAAACATTTTTGAACTCAATTTTATGGACATTAATATTAAAAAAATTTGCGTTATCATAAGACTACAGAAATTGTGATTACTTTCATTAGCCAAGGTTAAATCCAAAATGGAATCAAGGATGCCACATGCGCCTAGCAAAAGGTATCACACATATGCAAGCTCACTCTTATACTAGCTCTTCTAATCTAAGAGGTTCAATGATCAATTTAAGCTAATTTCTTTTAATACGTGATAACAAGCTCAATTCAAACTAATCCATCTAAAATCTTAACAAGCATGACATTCCCTTACATTACATTACACTTGCATTTCATTTTTTTTTTTTTATATTCATTAACATAGTGATCTCACGCAATAAAATAAATTAAGGCACAATAACATATGAGAAATATTTAAATTCCTAATTACAGGCAATATGTATATCTTGTAACATTATATTATAATATTAACATAAGTGTCATAATCCAACATTAATATCTATCTCACATTATATACATATTATGATTAATGATATCTAAATATACACTTTAACATTAAACATTCTTAACTTTTATATGAAAAGATTTAATGTATTTAGAGGTAACTACACTATTACATCATAGAGACACATCCACTCTACCATGTTGTCTCTAGTATATTCTACATATCTGTGAAAAACGAGAAGGGATAAGGAACATAAAGCGGATAAGGGTGGTCATCTGAGGGTCCATAATATAACATTGGGGGTTTTGAATCATTCAACATTATTGGTCACAAATCATGTAATAATATAATGTGTCATATCTGTGCAACTAATGCAAATATCCTAAGATTATGATACGTGAGCATATTGTAAACATTTATTGTATTTATGTATCATAAATCATTTGAGTTTATATTCACTCATCTGGATAGTAGAGCTTAGACAAATCTCTCATTTATCATTGGATTCCCTGGTTCCCAAAGCTTGATCCTCTATTGATGGTCTTAGGATTAGAGATTGACTATAGACATTTACATAGTCTAAAACATTCCCAAAAGTCCCCACATAACATAGCATAACTTAGTATTAAAACATACTTAGTAATTTAGGTTAAAGTTGCTGGTAGGGGAGTTTCAGCGACAGGTTCGACAGCTGAAAGATCTTGGGAAAGAGGCATAACTTTGTTTTAAGGACCTGGTTCGGAAATCTAAGCCTAAACTCGAAAACCCCTTGTTATATGGTTCGGCAGCACCTTCGGCGGCCAAACCATTTCCCTTACTGAGTCATAAAATGCTTCAGCGACAACACTTGCTGCCTATTATGCCTTGGGATGAAAATTCCAGTTTCGAGCTAAACCCTTTCGATTGCTGAAGCTGGGTTTTGGCAAAATGTTAAAACTCAGCTTTCACATTTTTTACTATGCCAAAACCTGTAATTTTGTATACTTTACACTTCTAAACATATTTTCACATCTCAGCAACTTCAGTCAACACATCTAAACTCATAAATTCAACATGCAACTCATAATTCATAAACATTCAATCATTATCCTAAACTTACATAAACTTAATCTTTTCAAGTTCACTTCACTTCAACATTGTAGTCACATGTAAGCTTTTCTTTAGGTCTACTAGTGTCTTTGACACTTTTCTAACCCTTTTAAACATTCATTAACCAATTTATTTACTACATTTGGTAATTTATCAACTTTTTAACAATCATCATAAAACCTCACTTTAATCACTTGCATGTCTTAGAGCATCTTTATAACTTAAAACTAACCAAGATTTGAGGATATAACTTGCTGGAATTTTTGGTTTGTATGTTTTCTCACTTCTTGACTGAATTCCCTTAATCTCACAACTTCTTTGTTCTTTAAAATCCTTTGGTCTATGTGTTTTTCCTTGCAAAACTTCACCAATTTTCCCTTGGCATCTTGGGTTAAGCTTCTATAAGAGTGTAACTTGGCTTGAGAGGATTTTCAACTGTGAAAACTACCATCTCTTTGAGCTGCCACCCTATTTATGGTGGAGTTAGGTAGTTTGTTTCAACAGCTGAACTTGGTTTTCCAGGCAACCTTAGCTCAATTTCCACTTTGGTCCTTCACTTTCTTTCAATTTTTCATTTATACCATTGAAACTTCCATTTATTACCTTTTGACCCCTAAACTCTTTTAAATTTCATTTTAAACCCTAATCATTATTACGGCCTAATTTCGTATATTCTATTAATATTCTGATCGTGAACTCAAATTTTAACATCAAAAAGTGTCGAGTGTTACAACTGATATGTTAAGGCTAAGACATGAGTATCATCTCAAGCACACACAATAGACACCTTTGCCAGACCACCAATGGATAAGCTCCAGAAGTATAGGGATACAAAATGTAGAGGTAGAAAAGAGGATGATGCCTCAACTGCAAAATACTAGTTAGAAGGTATAAAAAGAGTATAAGAGACATTACAATGAACCTTAGGGGATAATTTATTTTTTCAGTTTTCTTACTGAAAAAGGAGGAATATAAGTGGTGTCAAACCACATCACAAATAGTCATAGTTGAGCATAGAACTTCAGATTATTTTGGGACTGAGTTTATAAGAAAGTATATTAGAGATCTATATATAGAAGAAAGAAAAAAAAGAGGAAGATTATTTATTGAGATAGGGCAAGCTATCAATAAGAAAACATGAAAAAGGAATTTATCATACTAAACTGCTACGCACTAGAGATTGTTCCTACAAAAGAGGTCCATTATGAAAGGTTTGAACAAGGCTTGCATAATGAAATCATTTTATATTTGATGGCCTAGAAAATCAAGGGCTTTTCTGATTTGGTGAATACAGCTCTAAGCATATAGCAAGTTAGGATTGTTGAGCATAGTAGACAACAAAGAGGCCTACAAAAGAGAGGCCAAAACCAGGCGCACAAATATAGTCTTTAACCTCTCAAACATTCAGTAAAAAGCAGAAATGGACACAATAGTTAAGGCAAGGCAAAACATGAGGGTAGAGCCAGTAGAGGCCAACCTAGAGCAATGTTGTAACAACAGGATTTCAAACTGCTATCGTCATTAGAATCTCAACCTCCCGAAGGTAACTGAAACCCTAACAAGCTTGACATTCTGTATACATTACATTTACATTTTTCATTTCATTTACTTTCCTATTCATTCCATAACAATAATCTCATAGATCATAAAGATTAAGGCATACAATCTCATAAGGAATGATTAAATTCCTAATCATAAGGATCATGCAAATCTTGTATCATCATAATATGACTTTAAGATAAGTGCCTTAACCTCACATTTAAAAATATCTCTACATTACATACATTACATTAAACATTCTTAATTTTTACATTATAAAATTTAAACACTCCTAAGACAATTACACAAACATGAGGTAACTAAGTGAAATAGGAATGATTATTAATTATTGTGATGATTTTTCAGTTGGTGGATAAATGTGATGTTAATTGTCTATGATTGAATTTCAGTTAAATGTTTATTATGTATTTAAAGATTACATTTCTCTATTTTTAGATTTGTTAAAATGCATAAGTTTCTCATTAAGTCTCAAAGGATATTTTGCTACTGCAAATTTGATTTGTTTCACGTGAATAATGTTTTTGAGTTTGAGATATTCTTCACAAAATAATTTCTGCATTCTTGATTTGATTTCAGTCAGTTAAGTATTCTGTGTTGAAACCTGAATTTCACAACATCTTCTTTTCAAATGGTTGAAGTGCATAATCTAAATTAGAAAACCACAATTGCATCAATTGATTGATGGTTTTGATGATAATTTGCTTTTGATTTGTTTTTGTTAGTTAATTTCGAAATTGCTTCCATTCTTATCCAAAACAACAATGATTTTCAAAATTTCTCTGTACACCTAGCGGAATTTCTAAAATCTATCATCTGCCTACCTATTTATTTCCTTTCTTATAACTCCCTTCTCACATTGATAGTTTCAAAATTAAAGAGATGTTCAAACATTCTATTTCACTCTCTGATCTTAAACCTTCCTTTTAAATCTTTGTCTTTCATATCTTATCTATGCTTTGAGAAATTCATTCAACAATGGTGAAAATGAAACTTCTAGCAATAAAGGACAAGCGAAAAGAGATTACACATTATTATAGTAGTTCTTAACCTTTAGAAGATGAAGTCCCTTTTGAAAGGTTAAAAGAAAAAGTTGAGATATTAAGGAAAATGATGATGAACCAAGAGAAAGTGAAAGCGGCAATGAGGAAGAAGAAAACGAAAGTGAAAGCGGCAATGAGGAAGAAGAAAACGAAAAGAAAAGTTGCTTATCAAAAAAAAGTTGATGACAAGAATTATAAAATGATGAAAGTGATTCAAAGCATATAAAAAAATAATCATAGAGTTTCTGAAATTGGTTCTAAGATTAAAACAAAGGTAATGAAGCTACAAAATTTGACAAACAGAAACCTGCAAATTCAGCTGAATATAATTGAAGCAAAAGTGGATTTCTTGGCTGGTAGAAACTTTGGAGATTGGGCATAACTTTAAGTAGTATAGTGTAGACCATAAAGAAGCAACTACTGGTGATGACAAGAATATAGGAATATTAAAGAAAAATG
Organism: Cnidoscolus chayamansa; assembly: GCA_948266635.1. NCBI lineage: Eukaryota > Viridiplantae > Streptophyta > Magnoliopsida > Malpighiales > Euphorbiaceae > Cnidoscolus > Cnidoscolus chayamansa. Next base: position 8,879 of record CAOGCB010006829.1, read on the forward strand.
AAGTTGATGGCTTAGAATAAGAAGAAAAAATTTATAGACCTCTACAAATTATTGTACCTTAAGAATTTTCATCAAGAACCATACTAACTTATACAAAAGAATACGGACTTGATCTAAATGTAGAAACTAAAGAGAATTCACCTATTGCTGAACCATAACATGAAGCCAAAACAGAAGAGAGAGTTGAAGCCGAAAGAACCATCATAAGAAGAACCTGAAACTGAATTGAATGAGGAACTTTAAGAAGAAACGGAGCAAGAAGAAGATGATATTAAATCAGAACCAAAGATTGAGTCATCTCACCCATCTTTTTCTACTGATCATTTTTCAAACCCAAGGATTTACAAAGAGCACAGTAAGAAAATATGTTGTAAAAACTTTACCTAAAATATCTTTATTTGAACTATTTTCATCTCAAAAGGCCTTCAAACCACCATTGATTTTCAAACTTACTGAAAGCCTTAGAAGAAGTGGCAAATATGGTTTAAAAATTAAAGTTGCCAAATCTAAAGAATCTAGCAGCAAAGAGAGACCAAAGGACCTTTAACTCTAAAAAATTCATTTTTTTATATTTTTAAAAATCCATACAGTCTATTTTCTTATTTTTGTTCACCTTTTTTATGATTAAAAAAAGAGAGAGAAATAGTAGGATTGCGTGAATGTTTTATGACATTAGATTTGTGAGTTTATATTTTGTGAATGATATTATTGTACATACTGTTATGATGTTATATTTTGTTTAATAAATGAACTGTTATATTTGATTGAATGAATGAATAGTTTGCTATTTGAATACCGATATTGATCATTTTAATTGGTTATATGGTGAGTTGAAGACAATCATGAAGACTTAAAATTATTGTTCATGTTAATGTTCATGTTAATATTCATGTCACTGTTGCTACATGTTTCTGATTATTATAAATTTGATTATGCCTATCAATTTTTGATATGTGGTTGATAAAAATAATTATTGATATGCTTAGGATGTTGATTTGCTTTAATATATGCTTTTGTGATTTTTTTTAATCCTATGAATGTAGACTATGAGTATGTTCTTCTTAACGAATGAATAAAATTATACTTGAAGTTCTATGTTGAAATATATAAACTTTCTGATATATTGAGAAAATATTGTTCATGATAATCTTTTGTGTTTAAGAGCTAAAATTGATAACATTCATTTTGACATAAGAATTTATGAATATTTATTTTATTCATATTGGTAGTATAAGTATGTAAATATTTGATTGAGGGGGAGCTTGTATGAATTCACTAATACAATATGCACTTATAAGGAGGAGCATTTCATTTATCTCATGTATAGTTGATTGTGATAATGCTTTATATTTTTTTAGAAACATTGAGTTGTCACCATAAAAAATGGGGAGATTATTGATTCCATAAGGGGAAGACTTGATTTTGATGATAACAAAACTTAATATAATTGAACTAATAAGTGTTCAAAAATTTTAGTTCGCAGAAAGATAACTATCAGGGATGGAAGGATTGTGCATCAAAAGAGAAAATCTAAATAATCTGATGTGAAGATAAAGTTCAAAAAGAAGCTGAGTTTCCTTTCATAGGATAAATGTAAGAGATTGAGAACTAGATATGCCAATGATAATTTTTATTTTCAAGGCTTAAAAATATTCTAAAACTATTTTTGGACTTAGATTTAAAACTAGAAAACCAACTTTGAAAATACTAAAATTAGCTATCTAATTTTAGCTCAAGATTTAAAATTAGCTAACTAAATTTAGAACTAGCTAACTAGTTTTAAAGAGTTGTCTAAAATTAGCAAACTACTTTTGAACTTAGCAAACTACTTTCAAAATTAGCAAACTATTTTTTTATAATTTCAATTTTAGCAAGCTAATTTTAGACTAAGTCTAACTACTTTTGGACTTCACATTTTCCAAGGTTACAAACGGCTAGAAAACTAGCTATTGGTCACTTTTTATAATAGAAATCTTGATGCTTTAACCTTCCCTATATAAACAAATATTTACTCCACTTTGCAACTAATGAAAGTGCTATATCTTTGAGAACTTTGAGAGCCTTGTTTTAAAGCCTTCATTCACTATTATTGTGCTTCATTGGCATATTCATCTCTCTCTTCTTAATAGTTCATTTACCTATAAATTAGTTGAAAAAAAGTGATAATTCTTCTTTGCAAAAACAATTTAAGATTGTCTAAGTGAAGGGTTATCACTTGGAAGAGATTGTCAAGTACCATTGTAAGCTTAAAAAAGTTTAAGGGGACATCAACTTAGAGAGGTTGTTAAGCACCTGTAAAAGCTTAAGAAAGTTTAAGGAGATATCAAACTTGCAAGGTTCTTAAGCACATGTGAAAGCTTAAAAAAATTTGAGGGGGCTTCAAATTTATAAAGGTTTATCAAGCACTTAGGAAGCTTGGTGGATGTACTTGGTTGTTCTCTTTCTTGAAAAAAAGAGATTATAGTAGATAAAAGTCTTAAGAGAAAGCTTGAGAAGAGTGGATGTAGGCTGCATTACCGAACCACTATAAATTTACTGTGTTTGATTTCTTTTGACCTTTATCTCTTTTCTTTTAAAGTTATTTGGTTAATGTTACATTGTTAAACTGAAAAATTTTGGTGATTGATAAACTAGTTTCTAAAGTTCATTGAGTTGTAATTCATTTTTAGCAAACTAGAATACCTTGCTAATTATGCGTGAATAGTAACTCCGCCCACAGGCCAAAGCTTAACATGCTTACTGGACAACAGACTCAAATTTTAGACCTTCTAACATCTGCTTTTAGAACTGGAGCAACTTTTGCTTTTGGTGTAGGTCCTTCCCAAAATGACAATGATGATGATAATGATGATGCAAAGAACTCTAAAGATCACGGAAATTTAGACTCAACTGAGTCTGATGAGCCCTCACCTGAGAAAAAATACCAACTCCAAAAGAAGACAATGACAAGTCTACTAAACTAGAAGCTGCAGCTCCACCATCAGAAGCACCATATCAAGATTCATCTTTAGAATCTATTGATAAAGATCCAAAAGGGGCTTCTAAGACACCTGCAACTAAAATTATTGAATCCTATCCACCATTCTCACATGCTCCTGTCTCTAAAACTGTTATGCAGGGACATTCCAGCAATATCACTACGGCAAGAATTGAGCTTCCTCCAACTTCTCCTGTTATCTCTCCATCAATTGCCATCACACCTTCAGTCAAAAAGATTCATAGAAAGAAAGTAGTTGTGAAGACTACTCGACCTCCATCTACTAGAAAGAGCCAAAGAATTTTAGCAAAATTCATCATTTGATCCCTTTTTTTAGATAGGGCTATAAACGAACTAAGTTATTCATGAGCTATTCAAGGCTCTGCTCGATAAAAACTTGATCGAGCTCGATTCGTTTTCTAAATGAGCCAAGCTTGAGCTTAGTTTTTAAGCTCATTTAGTAAACGTGCCAAGCTTGAGCTTATAGATATTCGGCTCATTAAGGCTCGAAAGCTCGTTTATTTATAAGTTCATAAGCTTGCTCATTAATATAGTCATTTAACTAAAATTATTTAGTGTTAAAATTATTATTTTTAAATTAAAATCATTAGAATTACAAAGTATATGGATTTTTTTAGAGAAATTTATTATTTTCAAATTAAAAATATTTAAGATTGTAAAGTAAAAATTTCTTTAGAAGTATTTGAGATTTGACTCGATAACAGCTTAATAAAAGTTTAGCTTGTTTGTTAAACGAACCAAACTTGAACTTGTTGATATTCGGCTCAAGCTCGAAATGAGTTAAGCTCGAGCTCAAAAAAATTTTAACGAGCCAAGCTTGAACTCTTTAAAGCTTGACTTAGCTCGGTTCATTTACACTCCTACTTTTAAAACTTTTGTTTTCTTTCCCTTCCTAACTAATAACAAAAAGGAAGAGAACAAGTATTGCTTGTTAGGATACTATTTGCATTGATTGTTGTGTTTATTTTTATTTGCTTTCATTTCCCTTCTACTACTACTTTTGGATATTTAGGTCTTCGTTTGTGTTGTTGGTTTGCTGTTGAATTTTTACTCTTAATATTTTAGTCACCTTAATGACTGACTTTTTATCATCAAGTTACTTTTTATATATAGAAAATTATTTGAGAAAATGATTTTTAAAAATATAACTATTGAGTTGAAAGTAGAACCTAGACCTTCAAAATTAGAACTTCTACTTTCATGATTCTAGGTTCTAAAATCAATTCACTAG
>CAOGCB010006983.1:0-15071 GCA_948266635.1 Cnidoscolus chayamansa
CCGTTTATAGTTGCAATAACCGGCCAAAACCAATCTCAAATGATCAACTAACTGTTCTACAACTTCCAAACTGCATCCATCTATAAAGAAAGCAACAAAGGGAGAAAAAGGGGATCATCTAGAGAGCAATCAAAACAGACAGAAAGATAAAGAAATCAGAGCAGAACTCAAGTCTCTTTTCAGGGAAAGGCGAGAGTCATTCCAACGATCAAGTCTACCAACAACTCAAGAAGATTCCTCGAGGTGTGACGCCCTCATAGAGGCGAGAAGTGATTTAAATTTTGTAAATTTCTTCTTGTTCATTAAGATCTCTTGGTTGTTGTACTTTATTACTTTTGGCAAAACAAACATTGTATATGTGGATTTTTATGAATGCAAAATTTCTTAAAGTTATTTTATTGATCTTGAATCTTATTTCCAATGGTTTGTTTATTCTCAGAAAGAACTCAAGCAATCCATGTCAATAACATAGCATTTGGTTTAAACATGATAATGGTTAAAGGAAAGTGTATGATACATGTTTAACTTATTTTGACCAAATTTAACTTTACCTTGTTGAAATAATCAAAGAACAAGTTCTAGGTTAATATTTTGTTAAAATGAGGAATGAAGTACATTTAGATGTAAATGTATATCATGATTTTAATACAGGTCGAGAGGTTGGTTAAAACATTATGAATGCATTTAAGAATATTGAACTCCTAAAAACCGAGTTTTGAGGAAAAGGAAGATTTTATATAGATATGATCTAATGTTACTTGAGTTACTGTTTGTCTATACATAATTATGGCTAATTGCTCATATCTAGGTGTTTTATTAGAATTAGTAAATGATTTATGAATGTACTGATTTATTGCAAACACAACATGAAAAATGAGTAATAAATGGACAATTCCCGTTCCTCGTGGGAACGATATTATATTACTACATTGCGATTCGTATACTTGCGGGTTGAGAGGCAACAATAAGTTAACATGCAATACCATTATTCCATCATATTGTCACATGCCAAAAGTGATGTCACCAAGGACGCCCACTCATGTGGTGAAAATAGGTCGAGAGGTAGGCCGAGGCGTGGGCAGCATGCGAAAAAGTGTCGCAGTGCAATGAGGTTCCAATGGTCCAAATTTGTTGGACGGGGTGCTAGCCAATCAGCGGGGAGCGATTCGCCAGCCAGTAGCTGGAACGGGCCCGTGCGTGATAGGAGGTGCTAGCACAGCTGCGAGGAATCTGCCAGGTAGCGAGGTTCTAGTTGGGGCAGCGCAGCACCACTGGCTAGGAGCGCCAGCGACATAGGTGCTGCTAGAAGCCAAATGTAAGGCCAAAATGAGGTTAAGATGGCCCAGGCTGGATTGTAGGGAAAATCCAGGAACATGTGGCAGGCGCGTGCACGAAGTGAGGCGCGTGGGTCTGGAACGTCGGGGAAGGTTCTAGACAATTCTGGGAGGTGCCAGGTAGAAATTAGGTTCACTGGACACAGTTGCTGGAAGACTCGCGAAGTAGCAGGGAGACTCCAAGCGCGGGCTGGTGGGAGGCGCGCGCATGGCAGGTAAGAAATGAGGTTAATTCCTACGATGTTTCTGGAAGCTGCGAGAGTGATCCAGGTGCTGCTAGAAGGCGCGGGGCGTGCCTAGAAGCTACGGGAAGCGAAGTGCGCAGGAGCGAGGTTCATCTGTGCCAGTTTTGCCCAGAAGGCACTAGGAATTTCCAAAAGCGCCCAGCACGCCCCCAATTGGGCAGAAACGTGCCAAAAGCATCCAAAACTTACTGAGGCGGTGCAAAGGGCTTCCAACACCTATAAATAGCTCATTTGAGGTATTGGGAAGGAAGAAAGAGAGCATTGAGAGACTCCAACACTTAGGCACACTTTGGGGCTACTTTGTAAAGCTTGTGAGCTATTCTTAAGGAACTATTGGGAACCTTTGTACACTAAGAGTTGTGTAAAATTCCCAAGTGTAATATAATTCCTATTTCCCCCAAAATCTCTTCCAAACTATCCTTGAGCTTCCAAAATACCCTTTAGCCTATTGGGTTGGCTAAGGTGGGTTCTTGGGTTCTTAGAGCTTCCTCGAGGGTGTTTGATTTTCACTGCGTAACACTCTAAAGAGGCACTAGCCTTGTGATTTAGCTAGTCTAAGGGGAAAGGTTGTCTATAGTAGAACTTCTGAAGGGAGTTTACTAGTGCCACACAAGTGTTTCTTGGAGCGAACATCCGACCCCATGACAAGTGGTATCAGATCTTAAGCCACGCAAGGGTGATACCGTGAGAGTTGGTATCCTTGCCAAGTGGTACCCCGAAGCCGAGAAGGAAGCTAGAATTTTTGGAAGCATGGTTTCTTCGAAGGGAAAGGAGAATGGCAACAATGGGAAGGGTGTAGGTGAGATCAAAGTCCAGCTTGCTGAATTGCAATTGTATGTGCTCGGCATGGAGCTGAAGTCAAGGGATAACGAGCTTCGTGATGAGATGAAGGGTGCCTTGAATGAAGCCTTGGAAAAGAGCATGATGCAAGGTGAGGCTTAGAGATTTGCCCTTTCTAAGGAGGTCGTTGCCTTGAAGGAAGACAATAAGATGCTGAGAAAAGCATTAGTTGGGTTGATTGAGGAGATTAGGAGACTTGGTGATGAAGTGCATGAAAGGGTTCGTGGTGATGTCGAGGTGAGTACATCCACTTCATCCTCCTCCTCTAATGATGATGAGGGCCCTAGGCGAATGAGTGGTTTAAAAAGGGGACGCCCGAAGAGATGGGGTACTCTTGCCATGATGGGTGATTATTCACCAAAGGTGTATGATGGGGAAGTGTTGGAGACCCAACCATAAAGGGAATGTGGTATAGTGGTGTAGTGTCCAACCAAAAAGGACGAGTTGCCGATGGAGGAGCAACCACCGAAGGGAGAGGTGGAGCCATTTGGGGAGATGGTTGATTGTGTGTTGGTTGGTGATTTCGACAATCTGGCAGCCCAAAGTCCAAAGAGAGTGGTGTTCCCAAGGGGAAGGCGACATTGCTCGAGGGGAAGGAGCAAGAATAGGTGAAGGAGCTGGAGGAGCCAATCACCTAGCCACATGAACGAGGGGAGTGCTGCTGGAGCACAATCTTAAGCTCGAGGCAACCCGACCGAAGGAGGAAGGTATGACACTCACTCTAAGTTTTCTAATGGTTATCTTCTGAAGAGAATGGAAGAGAGTGCCATAGTGAAGGTGGCAAAATGTCCAAGGGAGGTGGCGTTGTCCAAGGGTAAAGGATGACATTGTTCCAAGGGAGAGGGCGAGAATAGATGTCAAGCCAAAAGGGAAGTCTGAGCACCTAGCCACATGGACAAGGGTGAAGCTACTGAGGCACTTGGTGAAGGCAACTTAGATCATTCAAGGGTGCATGAAGACTTACACAAGGGAGAAAATGCAAGTGTGGTGGTATCCGAGTCGTGCGATGGTGGATGTGCGATGACACTACAACGAAGGCGTTGTGAGAATGGGTGGGGGAGAATGTCATGTGCCAAAAGTGATGGCACCAAGGATACCCACTCATGTGGTGAAAATAGGCCGAAAGGTAGGTCGAGGCGTGGGCAGCATGCAGAAAAGTGTCGCAGCGCAATGAGGTTCCAACGGGCCAAATCTGCTGGACGGGGTGCTAGCCAATCAAAGAGGAGCGATTCGGCAACTAGCAGCTGGAACGGGCCCGTGCGTGCCAGGAGGTACTGGCACAACTACGAGGAATCTGCCAGGCAGCAAGGTTCTAGCTGGGGCAACACAGCATGACTGGCCAGGAGCGCCAGCGAGACAAGTGCGGCTAGAAGCCAGACGCAAGGCCAAAATGGGGTTATGATGGCCCAAGCTAGATTGCGGGAAAAATCAAGGAGCAGGTGGCAAGCGCATGCATAGAGTGAGGCGCGTGGGTCTGGAACGTCAAGGAAGGTTCTAGACAATTCTGGGAGGTGCCAGGCAGAAATGAGGTTCACTGGGCACAGTTGCTGGAAGACTCGCGAAGTAGCTGGGAGATTCCAGGCTGGCTGGTGAGAGGCCCGCGCATGGCAGGCTAGAAACGAGGTTAAGTCCTGTGAAGTTTTTGGAAGCTGCGAGAGTGATCGAGGCGCTGTTAGAAGGCGCGGGGCACGCTTGGAAGCTGCGGGATGTGGACGCGGAGAGTGCAGGCGCTGCGCGCGTGCGAGGTTTAGCATGTAGACTCCACGGGCCCGTAGCGCACAAGAGCGAGGTTCATCTGTCCTAATTTTTCCCAGAAGGTACCAGAAATTTCCAAAAGCGCCCAACATGCCCTCAACTGTGCAGAAACGTGCCAGAAGCGTGCAGAACTTGTAGAAGCGGTGCAAGGGGATTCCAACACCTATAAATAGCTCATTTGGGGTCTTGGGAAGGAAGAAAGAGAGCATTGAGAGACTCCAACACTTAGGCACACTTTGGGGCTACTTTGTTAAGCTTGTGAGCTAGTCTTAAGGAATTATTGGGAGCCATTGTACACTAAGAGTTGTGTAAAATTCCCAAGTGTAATATAATTCCTACTTCCCCCTAAATCTCTTCCAGACTATCCTTGAGCTTCCAAAATACCCTTTAGCCTATTGGGTTGGCTAAGGTGGGTTATTGGGTTCTTGGATCTTCCTCGAGGGTGTTTGATTTTCGCTGCGTAACACTCTAAAGAAGCGCTAGCCTTGTGATTTGGCTAGTCTAAGGGGAAAGGTTGTCTCTAGTAGAACTCTTGAAGGGAGTTTACTAGTGCCGCATGGTTGTTTCTTGGAGCGAACGTCCGACCCCGTGACAATATTCACATAACCAAATGCGATAGCTTCTAGCTATATATATTTTCCTTACTTCCATTACTAAATAATATATTTAAGATATTATTCTCTTAGCCCTAAATCCCTATTTTTACTTGTTTAATCATTTCCATACTATTAGACATCAAAGTTCCACTAAACAAAATAATTCCATACCACTATATTTATCCCTTATCCTTCTTTCCTCATGAACAACCTTTAACATTTAACTTTCATGCAATGATACCACAAATCATCTATGTACCAATCATCCATTATCAACACAGTTACTCATCAAGTAGACAATATTAAACACTAAATAGTAAACATCAATTATCAAGTACCAGCTTATTGATCCTAAACACCAAACCTGATCCAGTAGCTTTCCTTCTTCGTTTCTCTTTCTCTTTCTTTCTCTTCCTTCCTTTTGTGTCATGGTTCACCTTTGATAACTCCCTGGGCCATCACTCTCTTCTCCTTTCACCACTTTCTCTTGCCTCCTTTAGCTTCCTCTAGTAAGTTACCAACACTCTATGAACTTTTAGATGTAAAAGCTCAGAAGAAATTTCACCGTAAGCTCTCCTTTTACTCTCCCTTTCTTTCTTGCCAAAACAGAAGACAAACATGACTTAACCCTTTTATACCCTTTTATCTGCCACTTAACTCTCAATTTGTGGCAATTAACAAGCTAATCTTTATGGATTTTTCTTATGGCATAATCTTCAAACAATAAAGAGTTAGTCCAGTTCAGACCAATTATCCTTTCCAAAAACCTTTTGCAAAAGTTCATAGTTAATGTAGCAAGAACTTCATATGTTCCAACAAAAAGGCAGTAATGTTTGTTAGACAATCTTTGGACTCTTATACAAATAAAAGATTAGGAGTAACCACTGGAAAACATAGAAGTATTTTCTAGATCAGTACTATGCTGTAAAGGAATGATGAATTATGGGAAAAGGAGAAAGAGAAAAACACAACCTTACAAAAAATAAAAACTCTTATTTCACAGTATAGTGCTTGTCATACAAAACAATTGTACTTTGTAACAAGACAATGCAAAATAGAGGAAGCAAAGGGTTGGATACCTGATTCTCAATTTGGCAAGAGAGTCAGTTATCCTTATTGAGGATGGATTGATAGAGGATGAGAGAATAGGGGCTTTTGCAGTGGAGATGAATGGGGAACTTGCAAATATCGACAATGGAAAGCAGCTGAATGCTTTGGGTTCAAAGGATTCGGTGGAGGTCGGTAAGCTGACGGCAATAGCTATTTTGAGAATGAGGTTGTTCTAGCGATGGCGCGGGAGGGAGGAGAAGAGTGGGTCTTCGGCGAGCAGAGAGGAGTAGCATATAGATGTGATTTTCGTTGGTCATGGGTGATGCAGATGGGTTGTAGGGATTAAAAGTGAGGATTGAAAATTAATTTCAATTTAAATTTTATTATAAACATTACTGACGACATTAAAAAGTGGTCGACACTTAGCAACTGAAAAAATTTCAGTCGGTAACTTTATGAGTTTAGAATTTTAATTTTAAAATACATTATAGTCGGTAATTATCGACCACTATTACAGATGGTTGGTAATTTTATGAGTTTAAAATTTTAATCTTAGAATAAAAGAATGAAAATTAGGTAAATACTACCGACTAAATACAATTTATTCGGCAATTACCGATCTCATATATATGTAGGCGGTAAATTTATGAGTTTAGAATTTCATAAATATTAAAATGTAATTTAAATTTATTGACCGAATTAGAATGTAGTTGGTAAAATCATATAGATAAGTAGTCGGTAATTGCCAACTATGTTTTCATTCGGTTTGTAAAATTGTAGAAAAATTAAAATATAGTTTAAATATTACCTACCGAATATATACGTAATCGGTAATTACCAACTACTTTTTCATTCTGTCGGTAAAATTGCGAAAATATTAAAATATAATTCAAATTTTATCAATCTAATTAGATTGTAATTTGTAATTATCGACTACTTTTTCATTCGGTCGGTAAAGTTGCAGAAATATTAAAATATAATTCATTGAATTGAAACTTAGTTAGTAATTACCGACTACTTTTGATGTGGTCGATAACATTGCAAAAATATTAAAATATAATGCAAATATTAGCAACCAAATAGTAAAATAGTTGGGAATTACTAGCTACAATACAATTCGGTTGGTAAACAGTCGATAATTACCAACTATATTTCAACAGTTGGTAATTTCAGTAGCTATTATTTTACTTTTCTTGTAGTGATATATAAGAGAGAGAGAGAGAGAGAGAGAGAGAGAGAGAGAGAGAGAGATAAATCTTTCTTTGTTTCTTATAGTAGTTATTAGGAAGCTCATGTGCTGAGCAACCTCTATAAAAACACAACCTAGAACTAATATCTTGTACTTTCAAAATTAATTAAAATTTCCAAGTAAATTCTTCACAATTTTCATATATTATCATAGCGGAAAGGCTCCTTCCCATTGATAATTTATAGATATATTTATCTTTGTTCATATTTAAATTTGTTCTTTCTACATCTACATTTCTATTTTCATTTTCTATGTCATTTATTTATCTTTCTAATTTTAGAGTGTTCTTTCTTCACCCGTTACCTCTTCCCGGTCGGTCCTTAGTGATCTTCATTACTAGAGCCACAGGGGGAGTAGTTATATATAAGATAATCTTTATATTTATATTTTTAAAAGGTTCAAGAGATTAGGAGACCGGATCTGGTGAGTTTTCTTGCACTAAGTCCATAGCTGGGTGGTAAGTCCCATTTAAGAGTCAAAGGAGAGCGAGTTAGGTCTATATTCAAAACTTAAAAAATATTTTACAAATATGAATATAAATCTATTTTTTGTAGAACTATTTCTTCTTAAAACTCTTTTACATTGTTTGCTGAAACCAAAAGGACAATTAATAGTGAAGAAATAATACTTGAAAATTTTGAAAGATCTATAGATGATTGGGAAATTCCAAAAAATACAGAAAAAAACAAATATAAAAAGTTTCAAAATTAAATCTTTTCAAAATCGATTTTACTATTAAAATTGAAGAAATAGATCTACAAATTTCAAAACCTTTTGAAACTATAGAACTGCTTTATCAATGTTCTCTAAAACGATGCAAAAAAAAAACTTTATAAATATCTTCACATAGGTTTAGTCCAGTTGGTATTAAACCTCTTATAAAAGAAGGCCTAAACGCCTCAATCTTAGCAGTCCTTAGAGATGCTAGGTTTATAAATTTCAACGATTCACTAATAAGTACTATTGAGTTAAGATTATGTAGTGGACCGATATCATTTGACTGTTACCCCAATTTTACAGTATCTTCAAATGATAAAAACATTCTAAAATCACTTATTTTACAAAACAAAACACATAACCATAAAATGATAGATTAATCTATTCCTCTTGCTTTGATTACAAAGTTCATTTTAAAGCTATGATTTTTGCCTTTACTTGCAAACACAAAGTTTAAAGTAATAAGGGAGAAACACTTTTTTACAAACATATTTGTCAAGATTTAACACTGTAATTCCTAGATTTATTGAATGGAAGAATATGACATTGCCAGAAGAATGGATCTTAGAAGGTATCCCTGCTCCAACAGAAGTTGAAAAAATTGCAAAACCAAATATTGAGTCAAAACAAATAAATCAACATGACGATGGTCAAGTTGGTTTGAGTTTTAGCAGAAGTGTTAGCATTTCTTATGATCCTCTACAACTGGAATCATAAATATTGATTTAACTAGACTATCAAAACAAACTTTTGTTATAAATTTGCCTTTCAAAAAACGAAGAAAGTTCTTCAGTTAAAAACTTATCATACGAACCAATATTTTCTACTTCAGACTTACAAAGTATTTCTTTACAAAATGTAAACTACTCTTCGAATGTCCCTCATCCAGTTTACACCGATTTAAAAAGAGAAACTAAATTTGAACCAACCTCACCTATTTTTTCAGCTATTACAGAAAATATTCAACATGAATTAAATGTGATTGAAAAAGAATTTGAAGTTGATAAATAGTTTCTACATGATGATTTTTATGCTAAGCATAATATAAAGAAGAGAAATGGGTTTTTCAAAACTTTCTTACAAGTCAGAAAAGATATACAAACAAAGTTCTATGAATTCGTGCACAAACACATTGTTTTATTCTATTTTTTGATTGGTTTGAAAAGTATGCTTCTGAAAATAGCATTTCATGTCCGTTTTCAAAAATTGAAAATCATGTTACAGTCAGAAGCAAAACTCTCGAATGAAAAATATCAGATGGAAGAATAATTCAATCTAAACATCCTCCTCTTAGGAAGCTTAAGATTTCTCATTTAGATCATATTGTAGATGCAGCCCTTTACAAAAAAATAAAAGAAGACGATTTTGTAAAAATTTGCTAAAATTTAAAATTAAAAAACATTTAAAATGGGAAATGTGGGAAACTTGCCAAGAATTAGGATCTTTTTGCAAACAATTTGAAATAGGAACAACAAACCCTAGCCAAGACTGTGGAGAAAGTTGTAGCAGAAAAAATCCAAACACAAATTGTCACATAAATACAAAAAATATTCAAAACCTGAAAATGATTCTTATTACAAAAGATCTAATTCAAAGTAATACTCTAAAAATAGGTCTACTAGCAATAGTAAGACTAAATCCAAAATGAAACTGAAAGACATTACTTGCTACAGATGTGGTAAAAAAGGTCATACTTCTAAGCACTATTGAATCAATAAAAAACTTCAAGAACTTCAATTAGAAGAAGAAGTTATGAATAGAACATCTACAAATAGATGAGTTAATTACAAGTTTCAATTCTGATTATAAAAAAATTATGAATTTAAAACCCAGATAGAAAAAGAAATTTGTTGATCTTCCAAATGCTTTTTGGAATCGAAAATAACATATGGTAGATTTACCATATGAAAATGGTTTCAATAAAAGAAATATTCCTACAAAAGCAAGACTTATATAAATGAATGTTGAATTAGAACAACATTGTCGTTGTGAAATTCAAGATTTACAAAATAAATGATTAATTACAAAATCAAGATCACCATGGAGTTATGATGGTTTTTGTGTGAATGAAAATTTTTAAAGATAGAAAGAGGAACACCTGGACTCGTGATCAATTACAAACTATTAAACAAAGCCTTAAAATAGATTAGATATCCAATTTCAAATAAAAAAGATCTTTTACAAAGATTACATTCTGCATTTGTATTTTCCAAATTCGATATAAAGTAAGAATTTTGGCAAATACAAATTGATCTAAAAGATAGATAAAAAATTGCCTTTATTGTTCCTTTTGGACAGTATAAGTGGACGGTCATGTTGTTTGGATTAAAAAATGCTCCTTTAGAATTCCAAAGAATAATGAACGAAATTTTTAACTCATACTCCAGATTTTTGTATAGTATATATAGATGATGTTTATGTGTTTTCAGAATCCATAAAACAACACTTTAAACACTTAAGAATATTTTTCTCTGTTACAAAACAAAATGGTTTAGCCATTTTAAAATCTAAATTTTCTATTTCTCAAACTCGAGGTAGATTCTTAGGACATTATATTTGTTAAGGAATTATCACTCCTATAGAAAAAAGTTTAGAATTTGCAAACAAATTTCCTAATAAAATCCTAGAAAAAACTCAATTCCACTGATTTCTAGGAAGTCTGAATTATGTCTTAGATTTTTGTCCAAATATAAACCATCTGGCGAAACCATTGCATGATATATAGCACCCCTACCCAGACCTATGGTGACCCGAGTTGGGTGCACTACTAACTATACAATTACTATTTACAGTTACTATATGAGGTTGTGTCTTAGTGTGCTATTCATGTAATATTTTTTTTTCTTTTTCTTCTTTTCTAAGCATATATGGTTCTTATCCACTAGCCCTAACTCATAGAGATCTAATATGATTTTTCCATTTCTATGGGACCCTTGGCCTATTTCATAATCTATGTTATAAATAATTCTATATACATTTTGTAAATGACCAAGAGGGGGTGAATTGGTCACTTTTTGACTTTTCTTAATTCTTCAAGTTATTGCTCTAAACTTCTAGTAAAAAATTGTGGCTAAATACTTTCAGGATGCTATCTAGTAAGATCAAGAAAAGATATGTTGATTTTTAAGACTGCAGAATATGAAATTAGCTAGCTAAAATTTTACATGTCTATAGAGTTACTATTCACACTAAAACTAGTCAAGTATTCTGGTTTGCTAATTTTAACAGACACCTCAATGAAAGTTCAATTGCAACAATCTAAACTTGAACATAATTCAGTAAATAAGTTCAAAATAAGTTAAGGATGTGAACCCCTCACCCCGAAGACGCACAGGATCTAAATAAATGGATATTTAAATGCCTATGGCTAAGATGAGTGCACATGTGTGTGAGTCGTCACCATATTTAATTATTTTAGGGCAAATTAGGAAAACCCTACGTGACTCCTTTTTTAATTAATTAACCTAATTTCTAGATTAATTAGCCCAAATGGATTAAAGCAAGTCTAAGAACCAAAGGTGGATCCTGAGACCATGTCATGCAATTAACTAACCAATTTTAAATGAGATGAAATGCATGATAGAATGCTATGCATAATGATGAATGAAGGATGATGATGATAATGAATGATTTTAAAAATTGAGATGATGATGATTTTAAAAATGGTGATGACTTGTTATTTGGGGCTTATTCCCAAATATGCCTACGTACCCTTAGGGGATCAAAGTTAACGTAGTTCGGGTTTGCCTTTTAAAAGGGCTTGGATTTTGGGCCTTATGGGCCAAATTGGGGTTTGGGCTTTTTTTTATTGCCAAAAGTGGTTTTGCTATTTGGGCTTTATGAGCAAAATCTGGATTTTGGGCTTTTGTGGCCAAAAATGGGTTTTTTGTTTGGGCTTTATGAGCCAAATTTGGATTTTTAGGCTTTTGTAGCCAAATAATGAGTTTGGGCCTTTTCTAGGCAAAAATGCAAATGTCGGGCCTTATGGGCCAAATCTGATGAATTTAGGCTTTTTTTAAAAAAAGGGGTTAGATTATAACCTTTATGGACCTGATCTAATCTCATGGGCCATTTTGGGCCAGATCTGATGTCATTGGACCATTTTTAGGGTTTATTGGGCAAGTTTGCTTTTATTGAAAATCTTATTGGACTGGGGATAAATGCAATTTAATGCAAAAAATAGGATTTAGGCTTCTTAAAGCCACCATGATTTGAGCTTTAGGGTGTTATGCCATAGTTATAGATCAACTAGACATTTTGGGGCCTATCAGCTTGGATCTAGCATGGATACCACGATTATGAATTAACCGGGCATTCTAGCTCAGATCTATTAAAATATGCATGCATTGATATGCTTGGCTTAGAGATTGAGTAGAAGAGAAGAGTGCATATGATGCTTTAATTAAAAAAGATAAGTAAAAAGTGTACTTGGTTTAGGAGTCTTCCACTGCGGAGCTTCAGCTTGCTTGATCTCAAATTAAAGCTTAATTTAAGGTGACCAAAACTCAAATAAATGCAATGAATGATGCAAGAAAGTAGTAAAGAATCGCAAGGAGCGAGGAGGGAGAGTGAATGGCTGAAAGATCTAGCCGGTGTACCTCAGAATGGAGGCTGGGAGCTATTTTTATAGCGAAAATCGACTGGATTGCGGCTG
This sequence comes from Cnidoscolus chayamansa, assembly GCA_948266635.1. Classification (NCBI taxonomy): domain Eukaryota; kingdom Viridiplantae; phylum Streptophyta; class Magnoliopsida; order Malpighiales; family Euphorbiaceae; genus Cnidoscolus; species Cnidoscolus chayamansa. The sequence goes on from CAOGCB010006983.1 coordinate 12,441, forward strand.
TGACCGCAGTGGCCTACGGTTGCCCTGCGGTCACAAGCGCGGTGGGCTGCGACTGTGGTTGTGGCCTCTTGCGGTTGTGGCTACGGTGATGACCGCGGGTAAGCCTGCGGTTATGGCCGCAATAGCCCGTGGTCACAACCGTGGCGCTTCCGTGGTTATGGCCGTAGTGCTCCCGCGGTCATGACCGCGGTGTGCTGCGGTCATAGCCGCAGTGACCTGCGGTTATGGTCGTGGAGATTTGTCGTTTTTTGCTCGGTTTTCGTTCCGAGGCTTTTTCCATGAGTTTTATGTCTCTAAAAATGATTCTGAGGGTACCTTTAGGTCCCTCGCGCCGTTCCGGTCATTTTGAGTACCATATTGGTATATTTTCGGAATGATTTTATGTCAGGTGTCGAACAGGCTGGACTGTTTCACAATCCGTAAAATAGGTTTTCCGAATCTCAAAATTCGAGTATTCACACTCAGAAAAGGAGTATCAGTTAAATGGAACGCGGATTGTCAGAAGGCTTTCGACCAAGTCAAGCAGTATATGTTATCCTCGCTAGTTCTACAGCCACCAAGGTTAGGAAAGCCTTTATTATTCTATCTATCGGTGACAGAAGAAGCGATGGGTGCAATGTTAGCACACCAAACGGAAGACACGAGGGTGGAAAACGCCGTCCATTATCTTAGCAAAAGGATGCTACCATATGAGTTGAACTACAACAAGATAGAAAAGTTGTGTTTGGCTCTAGTATGGGCTTGTACAAAGTTGCAACACTATCTCTCATCCTACACCACACATGTCATTTCCGAATCGAACCCCTTGAAATTCCTTATGAAGAGGCCGGTTCTAGACAGCAAAATGGCTAAATGGGTATCAGTGCTCGCAGCCTACGACTTAAAGTTTATACAACGAAGGGTAGTGAAAGGTGGAGCCTTGGCCGACCAGTTAGCAGAGTTACTCGTCGAAGACCAAATGCTGAATGTCGAATTTCCTGATGAAGACTTAATGGGCTTGGAAAGTGAAGTCTGGGAAATGTACTTTGACGGAGCCTCGAATTACCACGGAAATAGGATTGGAGTCGTATTCAAAACTCCTTATGGCGAATACATCCCAATCGCAGTCAAGTTAGATTTCGACTGTACTAATAATGAAGCCGACTACGAAGCTTGCATCAAAGGGTTAGAAGCAGCCCTAGAAAAGAAAATAAGAATCCTTAAAGTCTTTGGAGATTCCAACTTAATAGTCTCCCAAGCTTTGAGAAAATGGAAAATCAAAGAAGAGCGTCTAGTTCCTTACCTGCGACGCCTTGATGAATTAGCACAACAGTTCGAAGAACTATCTTTCCATTACCTGCCACGAGCTAAGAATCAGTTCGCCAATGCCTTGGCTACTCTAGCATCCATGGTCAATGTAGAAGCGGATCGGATCATTCGACCCTTGACAGTTCGGTTACAGAAACAACTAGCCCACATTATGACTCTAGTGGATGACAAGCCCTGGTTTTGGGATATACAGAATTATCTTCAGAATGAAGTCTACCTAGAGGGATCTTCCAAGGCTGATTAACGGACATTGAGACAGTTAGCATCCGGATATTTCCTGAATGGGGGAATTCTATATAAGAGAAGTTGGAACGGGTTGCATCTAAGATGCATCGACGAAGAAGAAGCTCGAACCATTATGGATTCCTTGCATAATGGGGAGTCTGGTCCACACATGCACGGGATAGCCCTGGCTCGGAAAATTATGAACCTAGGTTATTACTAGACAACCGTAAATGTTGATTGTGTGAAGCACGCGAAGAAGTGCCACGAGTGTCAGATTTTTGCCAAGCTACAAAAACAGCCTCCGGTTAATTTGAATCCGATAACTTCACCTTGGCCATTCGCAACATGGGGCATAGACGTGATCAGAAAAATCCACCCGAAGGCCTCTAATGGTCATCAGTTCATCCTGGTTGCTGTAGACTACTTCACCAAGTGGATAGAGGCAGCCTCATATCCAGTATTAAATGCCAAGAAGGTAGCGCATTTCGTCCGCACTAACATCATTTATCGGTATGGAACGCCATTTGAGATCATTACAGATAACGGGTCACACTTCCAGAAAGAATTCACGTATTTGCTAAAAGAAAAGAAGATTTTGCATCATAGATCCTCACCTTATCGGCCGTAGACAAATGGGGCTGTAGAGGCTACAAATAAGGCCATAAAGGTCATTTTACAAAAGACAGTTCAGAAGCATAAAGCTTGGCATGAACAGCTACCGTACGCTCTGTAGGGATACATAACGTCGATCAGAACACCTACTAGGGCAACCCCATATTCTTTGGTATACGGCATGGAAGCGGTACTACCTATCGAGATGGAAGTTCGATCAGCAAGAATTATTCAGGAAAGTCAAATCAGCGAAGCGGATTGGGCTAGAAATTACCACCTATAACTATTGGGTATGGATGAGAAAAGATTGCAAGCAATCCATCAGACTCAAGCGTACCAAAGGAGAATGGCAAGACATTTCAACAAAAGGGTCAAAGACCAAAAGTTGGAAGAAGGCTGCTTAGTCCTGAAGGAGATCAGACAGCCAATCATCGATCCTCGTGGGAAGTTCCGTCCTCATTGGGCTGGACCCTACATCTTGAAGAA
>CAOGCB010007248.1:0-12721 GCA_948266635.1 Cnidoscolus chayamansa
TTATTTTAATCTAATAACTATTTAATTTTATATAATTGTAGAGAGACTAAATAGTTAATAGTTTGAAAGTTAAGAACTAATTATTGTGATTTTGAAAATAAAAAGACTATCTAGTTAATTTCTTTAGATTATAGGGATTAAATATTAAAATTTTCTTAAATTATTTATTCAATGTATCATCCATTAAATGGACTTAAATTGTGGTAGCCTAGACCCGTCCTAATCCTACAAGCTATGAGGTATTTTTTTCATGCTATCTAGGTTTCGGAGTCGATATTTTATTTCAAGTCTTCCTGGTTATCTCTTTTTTCTATCCTTTGCGTTCGAAACTTTACCTGTACCAAAGCCCGTTCCAGATATAGACTTGGGACCTCCCTATCCCATGCCTATAGGCCTTGCTGGTACACCCAACTTTTAGATGGGTTTTGGGGTAGAGCTTTCTTATTTTTGCAGGAATGTGAGGGGGCCCAAAAGCCATCACCGTTTTTATTTTGATACCTTCAGGAAGTTATATCAAATGTACCTGTAGACGTCACCCTATTTAAGGTCCACAAGGCTCTGGTTTCAGTTCCATAAAAAAATTTTGTTAAAAAACCACCCAAAATCAAATAAATAAATGGTGGAAATCAGGTGTTTTCAGATGGAACAGAAATGAGTTGAAGCGCATTCAGCCTTGATTTGTATTGGTTAAGAAATGGAAGCTCTACAAATAAGAATATGTTTATCTAACCGAGCTATGGCAATTTGGGTCGGCATGGTGATCATGCGATGGGCTGATCCCCTGTCAAGCCACTGCTGTCACTTACAAGGCTAGGCTGCTTCATCAAAGCCAGGTAAGGTTTGGCAAGGTCAGTTCAAAAACAACCATCAAATAGATATTTTGTTTCAATTACTATCACTATTATAGCCTTATATGGCTCATTTATCCTGTAAATAAATGGAAGGAAATGGACAAGACTGCCTGCAACTAATATACAAGCCTCCTACAAAATTTCCTTAGCATGAGCTCGCTTTTGAAAATGCCAATCATTAACCTGCAGCTAATAGCCAATTTGACAAAATTTTGAAAACAAGAGGGAAGTGGTAGCCGTCTCGTCCTAATTCGCTTTTCTTGTACTCTCAGTAACGGCTGTAGACAGGCGAAATCACTAGAAAAGGCGTCCAACGGACAGAACCTGAAAATAGTAGTCTTCCAACTCCTCCAACGGGTGTCGAGATCTCCACATTTCCACACGTATTAATTTTGGCCATTGGAGTGATCGTCGTCTCCGCGTCCATTCCCGCGTGAAAAGTTGTCCTGAAAAACATTCCTATATAAAACCCCCTTTTCTCACGTTAACGCCTTTTCCTCTCTCAGCCAACTCACACGCACGCTCCAAAGACCAGCTGTAGTCAAGATGACCATTATGTCCAACGACAGAAAATACCGCCGGAGTCCCAGGACCCCTCTCCTGCCTCTAAAGGACGACGATTACGAGCGACTCGAGGTCGGCTTTGATGGCGCTTCATTCTCCGGTGCCGTTTTCAATCTATCCACCACCATCGTTGGTGCTGGAATCATGGCCCTTCCGGCCACCGTGAAGCAACTGGGGCTTATTCCAGGTATTATAATGATCATATTGGGAGCTATATTAACAGAGTCTTCTATCGACATGATCCTAAGATTCGGTAAAGCTTCCAAGTCCTCCACGTACTCCGGCGTCGTCGCCGACGCGTTTGGTGGGATCGGCCGCACCCTCATCCAAGTTTGCATCGTTATTAACAACCTCGGCATGCTTATTGTCTACATGATCATAATCGGTAAACAAATTTCCTTCCAAGCTTATTATGCATTTGGCAATCATAACAAGTATGATGTGTATTAAATTATGTAAAAATAGTAAAATGAGGGCATTTTATTGGTTGTGTCTAGGGGTTGTAGGTCAGAAACTAGAAGACTCCAAAATTAAATCTCTGTTGTTTGAAGTCTCAATCGTGGTTCAATAAGTCCTTGGGGAAAAATCTGTTAACACGTTTTAGAGGGTTTCCTCGCTGAACTTCTGGGTGGAAAACAGTAACAGTAGGCCCTTTTGAATTCTCAATTGTTGTTTGCCGTATCATTTTCCTTTTTTTAATGGCAGGTGACGTGTTAGCCGGGACGTCGTCAGATGGGGTCCACCATTACGGGGTTATGGAAAAATGGTTGGGTCAACATTGGTTGACTTCACGTTCGTTCTTGCTGCTGCTAACCACGCTCCTCGTGTTCTCTCCTCTCATTTCATTCAACCGCGTTGGTAAGCTTCAGATCCCTCTCTTACACGTCTATATAATGGAAATTTGAAATGTCCAGCAAACAAGACTAGTATGCTTGACGCAGAAGCAGATTTCAAAAGAAATGAACCAGCTTTTAGACTGTTTGATCCAAAAAAATTAAAAGAAAACGAGAAAACAAATTTCAATTGATTTTTGTGTTGAAATCAAATAATAAAATAAATCATTTCTTGGAATTTTTTTTCACGAGGCAATTTTTCTGCAAATGAAGCTTTAATTATTACCTGAACGGAATGGAACTCTTTTCTTTTAGTTTTCTCTGTTATTTAGCAAAATAATTGGAAGAAACAGTGACTTACTCTGTATTTCTATATTGTTGGTCATACTAGATTCATTGAGATACACATCAGCATTATCAGTGGGGCTTGCTGTTGTATTTGTGGCAATCACAGCAGGAGTGGCAATTGTTAAATTGATAGAAGGAAGTATCAGAGTGCCCCGTTTGACGCCTGAACTCATTGATCAAGCATCTTTCTGGAAGCTTTTTACAGTTATACCTGTTTTAGTCACTGCTTATATATGCCACCACAACAGTAAGTTAATGGAATCTGCAAATGTTTTATGAATATCAGTTTGTTTCACTTAAATGTTTAGATTTGCTTGTCTATTCGACTTTGAACGGCTCAATTTCAATGACTATATATGAATTTATATACTTTATCAATAAAATATATGAACTTTAATATGTAACAGTAAAATGTATGAATTTAAAACTTTACAATAAAAAAATACATGTGATTTATAATAACCGATTTTTCTCGTGTAATTGATGTTTGGTGTATGGTAATTAAGTTTTAAAGTACATATAATTTTTTTCTCTTTCATATTATTTAAAATTTATGTCTATTTTAATCTACGATTTTTATTATTTCTTCACAAATTACTGAAAAAACAGATTATTATAGGTCACGAGTATTTTTTTTTGTTACAAAATTAAAGTTTATATACTTTATTATTACAAAATAAAGTTAATGTATTGTATTGTTAAAGTATATAAATTTATGTATGATCATTGAAATTTAGGTCTCTTTAAACAAATTTCAGTTAAATTATAGGGTTCACATAAAGGGATTGTATTTTCGGTGTTCATTAAGATTGTTTTGTTGTATAAATTTGCATAATCCAAGTTGAACTGTTAACTGGACGGACATCAGAAGCCCATCACAAGCATATTGTTCATCTATCTGATTCATAAATTGAGTGAGCATCTCTAGTATAAGCGGGTAGAACACCTGGGCAAATTGCTGTCTCTTATGCATCATAAAGGCATTTGGTCATTTTTCATGATTGTTTGTTTCCACTAATTACTTGATTGTTTGCTCATTCAAACACATTTTGCAGTTCACCCCATAGAGAATGAACTGAAAGACCCCACACAGATGAAGTCAATAGTGCGGACATCTCTCACATTTTGCTCATCTGTCTATATTGCTACAAGCTTGTTTGGAGTTCTTCTTTTTGGTGACCAAACATTGGATGATGTACTTGCCAATTTTGATGGTGATCTTGGCATTCCATATAGTTCACTGCTTGATGATGTGGTTAGAGTGAGCTATGCCATCCACCTAATGCTTGTCTTCCCAATTGTGTTCTTCTCTCTTCGTCTTAACCTGGATGGTCTTCTCTTTCCATATGCCATTCCCATTGCATATGACAACAGGAGATTCTTCTCAATAACTGCAGCTTTAATGGGAATCATCTTTGCGGGAGCCAATTTTGTGCCTGACATCTGGGATGCTTTCCAGTTCACCGGAGCAACAGCTGCTATATCTGTCGGTTTCATCTTTCCAGCAGCCATTGCACTAAGGTGAGCACTATATGAATTCCTCGAATTACTTTCTGACATCACAACCAGTTGTTCTTAGCTGACTGAAAAACTCGAAGCCAACTAGCCTCTGGGTTCTGATTAAGCATCTTCAGTTGTTCTTTTTATTATTTAGTTCTTAAAGCTGAACAATATCATTAGGTCATCAACATAATCCACCGTGCTTTTCTGAACATCCACAAATTTGAAAGTAATTGAAATTATTTGTTTTGCATGGGCCTATTGTGTCGACTTATAACCGCAACTTTATCGAAGTAAGCACCTCTTACGTTAACAGGAGCTTATTATTCCGCATTTGATGTTTGCTTTGTAGGGACACCCATGGAATAGCAACAAAATATGACAGACTAAAATCATGGATGATGATAGTATTGGCTGTCTTATGTAGCACAGCGGCCATCTGTAGTGACATTTACGGGGTTTTCAGCTTCGAAAGTGAAATTGGAAGCTGACCTGAGAGGGTGAACGATAACTTGTCTAACTGAAGAGTTGCATACTGGGCGAGCATAGACAACCATACTGAAGAACCCCAGTTCATCATTTGGTTGTTGAGGCTCACCTTTTCTTGTACATTGAAGCAGGAAAATCGCAGTGTTAAGTCTCGAGTCGGTAAATGAACAAAACTGTCGCCCTTTTTGCCATGCTGCAAATACTAGTATATTTATTACTGAAGCATTGAGAAACTTGCTCCATGAAGCTGGACATATACAGTTTGACGCAAGTAAAAACTTGAAATTAATTTCTATTCCGGCGCAGTTAAGATATGATAGGCAGCTTGAATCCACTAATTTTGGCTAAAATTGACAGTTGTTCGCAATTCATATCTGGGATAGGTAAGTGAAATTTCAATTGAAAACCATTGGCATGTCCTTTCACTCCATGCCAATGATAGCGCTGAAGATTTGGACCATTTGGGTGGTAGTCTTTATTGTTCGGCTTGTTGGTTGCTTCAAGCTCTCTGCATGTGAAAAATGCTTCTGATCAAACAAAGGATGCGACCGACACATAATTTCTATTTTTATAATTTAGATTCTATACTGCGATATAAAAAAATGTATTTCATGCATATGTCCTCCCCCCACCTCATTTTTTTTTTCGTATTTACTGATAGATTATAATATTTGTTTTCTTGTGTAAGTTACCTCATCTCAAATTTATAATGAATTTTTATCTGTAATTCATTAAAATGTTTTTCAAAATAGATTGTGAATAGGATGGATTGTATAAAAAGAAGAGGTTTTCTGTTTATAATTTTGATCCACTCATATTTAGTATTAAGGTTGTATTCAGGTATTTATACAGTAAATGGAAGGGTAAAATTGTCTTTTAACTGAAAGGATTTGATGCCAAATGGAATCTGAAGCGAATGATGTGTGGGTTCTAGAAATGTGACACTACTGGCAAGCATTATTGTGCATAATATGTACCAAAGTTTATTCCATCTTTATGTAATCATAATTATAAATATTTTATATAAATAAAAAAATTGTAATATACCAAATTATTATTAAAATCAGTGAAATTTTCTTTTAAAATGCAGATATGTATTAGTAAAAAAAAAAGAATATATAATTATAAAACAAATAAAAATAAAAATAAAAATTCATTTCTATAAAAAAAAAAAAATAAAAGATAGTGATATTAAAAAGAAGTGGACTTGGTAAGATACTGATTAGCTGTGAAAGGTATCATTAAGCTAACTTTACACCTTTGTCATTTCTTTTATTAGTCGTTTGACCCACATCACAACACGTATATTTTCATTTACAATTTTCTTTTTTAACTTTATGTTTTCATATTAAAAAAATTTATATCTGTCTATGAGAAAAAAAAAAAAAAAAGAGTTTTTGTTGAGGGTGGAGTGAGAGGAGGACGGACATGTACAGCACACCTCCATGTCCAAGAGGTGTGCGACTAAACACTATTAGTTCAGTTCACTCAGCTAATTGACTTTTAATGAATTGTCATAGCTATAATATGGTAAGATCACTATCATCTCTTTAAAATCTACTGAATAATAATCATATGGACTAAGATGTCCTTTTACTACTCACTCACACCCATCCCTTTTTTTCACATATACATACCTCGTGGCCCCCACTTTTATATTTTCAATATTTTCTCACAAGAATCTTCTATAAATTTCCATGTATTCCAACAAAAGTAAATTTGAAAAAGAAAAAAAAAAAAGAAAAAGAAAAGGGTCAAGCAATCATGTGAAGAGCTGTCATCCTCCTTAATGCTTATATATATATATTATCACTAATTTTTTCGCCTTTATAAATATGTATATTATACTCCCTTGTTTTATTTTCTTCTTTTTATTCAAATTAAGAAAAATGTCAATGCAAATGCAACATCCAGACAAGACAGACAGGTTACTAGGAAATAGGAAATGACCCCGAGACGAATATGATGACGTGTCAGACGAGCGCAGATTGCGCTTCTTACATGTAACATGTGGGCACGACACGACAAGACTATCGCTTTAGCCGGCTGCCAATCACTACCCCCTTGTTAAAACAATTAATTGTATTAATTAAATTGTTAGTTTAATTTTTTTTTTATTTTTATTTAACTATAAAATATTAATTAAATTTAAAATATAAAAAAAGCCGGATTAAATGAAATATTTTAATAAATACACAAAAAAGAAATGGAATAATTAACCAAATTCATTTTGTACATTTCCTGCCACGTGTCAAACTTTAATATCACCTTCCCAACTTCACGTGCAGTATTCGCCAAACGTGTTTCAATGATCTCACGGCTCCCGTTTTTTCCCTCACCCGAATCCCTTCTAACGAAATATAAAATAAATTCTGTACTGAAATGTCGGTTCTACCCCTTATCCTTTTTATCTCGCTGCGTGTCCTGCTGTTCCCTCTTTTGCAGTCTACGAAGTTTTCAATTTTCTGTTTGAATTTTGAAATTTGACCTATACTTCCATCTGTTATACATACTGCTAAGCCTCATGTTTCCTGATGCTCATTCTAACGTATAAACAAATCATGACCGTGCATCAGGTTTTAAAGTTAAAATTGTACAAGTAAGAGTTAGTTCCCTTACAATAATTGTTACCTTATCCGGTGCCAGAGGATATTCCGAAATTATCCTTCCTTTGAGTTGGCTCTTTTTGACCGGAATTTGTCGGTGCCATACAGAAGGGCAGAGGATAATTTAGACCATTTACATGCAAAGTGAACTTGCCGGTCCGAAGCACGCCCATTTGGTCTTAATTCAAATGACATGACAGTAATAGGTGGCTCGGCGTCTGTCAAAGTTGATGGATTTGGGTAATTATTCGTTAATTTGATAATTAGTTAACGGAAATGCTTCCTTTTATTATAAACCAGTTTTTTTTTACATGCATGGTAAATATTAAATAAATAAATATAAATAAATTTATTTTAAAATTGGTAAAATACAAATAAATAATAAATGATTCAGGTGATACTACCAAATAAGTTAGATTCCATTAAAATGCCAAAATTTTATTTAATGAGAAAAACATTAAACCATTTAAACAGTGTAGAGCTCCACAACCAATTTCAATAAAAGAGAAACGGAGCCGTTTTTTATTGTTGGGAATTAACGGCAACTTAACAGTAACATTAACCAAAACTCTTCCATTCAAATTTAATTTTCGTGGTCAGCACGCGTTTTAGTTATAGTTAGTAGTACTTCGTTAGATAAAACGTCCCTTCCGTTTTATCCTTTGTCGATCTGCGTTTCGAGCGAGATCTTCAGATCATTTACTCGTTGTTCTTTAAAAAAAAAAAAAAAAGGGGGGAGAACTGCGTTGCATGAGCTTTACATGTATGTGAAATAGAAAGAATTTAGAAGATGAATCGTAAGCATTGACAATAGAAGATGGTGTGAGTGTCTTTCTATATATGTGTTTGTCCTCTTCTGTTCTGTATGGACTGAGTTATTTATATTTCTTTTTTAGAGGAATTATAATATCAGAGAAAGACGTGTTGAGCTGTTAGCATCTGTTTTCCTAAATCGCTTTACACCTTCTTCTTCTCTCTCTCTCTCTCTTTGTCTATAACATGTCCTCCTTGCTATTACGTTCCCGTATTGCAAGCTGTAATCGAATGAGAGGTTTTTTGGACTCATCTCTCTGCTCATAACTCGCGCTCTCTCTACCCATCTGACATTTTTTAGTTTCTCCATTTCACTCTCTTTCGAATATTAGATCTCTCTCGTTTAAGTTGTCGCCGTGATTTAAAGAACCCTCTTGCTTTGTTGCTTCTGCTTCATCCTCCACGCGTCTATTTTTCCCTGCCATTTTTTTCTCTTCTTTCTCCTTCCATTTTTCTATCTCTTTCTTCTGACAATGATATCAAAGTTATAGCCTTTTCCGCCTCGAAAGTAAGGTGGTGCAAAATTTAAACGAAAAGCCAGAGATAAAACTAGTGTTTTTGGGTTAATATTGATTGATTGTTTTGTTTCTTTTTCCTCGTCTTCTTTTGTTTGAGAGTCTGGTTTATTTTTATAGATCAATACCAAATTTAACGGCAATGGCACCTTCGTTCGATTGGTGGGCTAAGGAGGGCCATAAAGGCACACCCGTGGTGGTCAAAATGGAGAACCCCAACTGGTCAATGGTCGAGCTTGAGGGTCCATCTGAGGAAGATTTCCTCATCGGTGACTCGTCGGCTCGTTCCCGAGACAAGTTCCGTAACAAGAACGCTAAGCAGCTCACCTGGGTTCTTCTCCTCAAAGCCCATAAGGCAGCCGGTTGTTTAACCTCCATTGCCTCAGCAATGGTCTCCCTTGGCTCCCTCATCAAGCGCCGTCTCCGCTCTGGTCGCACCGACACCGACACCGACGCGGAAATGGACGTGGACGCCGGTCGGGAAAATGAGAACCCAACAGTCAAAAGCCGGTTCTACTCCTGCATCAAGGTCTTTCTATGGCTCTCGGTTTTACTCTTAGGGTTCGAGATGGCTGCCTATTTCAAGGGCTGGCATTTTGGTTCTCCGCATCTCCAATTGCAGTACCTATTAGCGACTTCGTTTGGGTTTAAGGACATTTTTGATTCCTTGTATTCTAGATGGGTTTTGATCCGCGTGGAGTATCTCGCTCCTCCCTTGCAATTCCTCGCCAATGTATGTATTGTGCTCTTCCTTATTCAGAGTATGGACAGGCTTATTCTCTGCTTGGGCTGTTTCTGGATCCGATTTAAGAAGATAAAACCCATTCCCAAACAAGATGCAATTGCCGACCTTGAATCCGGCGAAGATGGCTTCTTCCCTATGGTTCTCGTCCAAATCCCCATGTGCAACGAGAAAGAGGTATAAATTCATATCCACATTGAAACTTTGGATTAAACTCATACTAGGTCACTGTTCATTTAAGCTTACCTTAAATTCTAGGTCGGTGCTAGGGTTTTCTTTTAAGTTAATTATGGTTTTAGCTGTTTGACTTTTGCTTTCAATATGTCTTAGGTTTATCAGCAGTCGATTGCTGCTGTTTGTAATTTGGACTGGCCTAAATCGAAGATTCTAATTCAAGTTCTAGACGATTCTGATGATCCAACGACGCAATTGTTGATCACGGAAGAGGTGAACAAATGGCAGCAAGTGGGTGCCCACATTGTGTATAGGCATCGAGTAGTGAGAGAAGGGTATAAAGCTGGTAATCTCAAGTCTGCAATGAATTGCAGCTATGTCAAAGACTATGAATTTGTTGCTATTTTCGATGCTGATTTCCAGCCCTCACCTGACTTCCTGAAAAGAACAGTACCGCACTTTAAGGTATTTCAATTTGACTATTTGCTATTGCCTATTGTAATGTAGGAGTTCTTATTTCTTGGACTAGGAACTACAGCAAGGACTGCAGTTGAATGTTGTATTTCTTTTTACAGGATAATGAAAATCTTGGGCTTGTTCAAGCAAGATGGTCGTTTGTGAACAAGGATGAAAACTTGTTAACAAGGTTGCAGAATATTAACTTAGCATTTCATTTTGAAGTAGAGCAGCAGGTGAATGGTGTTTTCATTAACTTTTTTGGGTTCAATGGGACCGCTGGAGTGTGGAGGATTAAGGCTTTGGAGGATGCTGGTGGGTGGCTAGAGAGGACCACTGTTGAGGATATGGATATTGCTGTCCGTGCTCATCTTCATGGCTGGAAATTCATTTTCCTAAATGATGTCGAGGTATAATTTTACTGCTTCTTTAACCTATCAGAATGAAATCTTTTTATCATTGATTTGATAATTGAATAGTAAGTGAATATTGATCTGAGAATAATAGTTGGTTCCTTCATACGTTCAGTGCCAGTGTGAGTTGCCAGAATCTTACGAGGCCTACAGAAAGCAGCAGCACAGATGGCATTCTGGTCCAATGCAATTGTTTAGGCTCTGTTTGCCAGATATTATACGATCAAAGGTATATACTTGCTGTAGCTCTTTTTATTTTGTTTGGTTGCAAGTTTCTCAACTTTTGTTGCTCCAAGTGCTAATTTGATTCCTTTATTGTTTTTGCAGATTAGCGTATGGAAGAAGTTCAATATGATCTTTCTGTTCTTTCTTCTCAGAAAGCTGATCCTACCTTTTTATTCTTTCACCCTATTCTGCATAATTTTGCCCATGACAATGTTCGTACCAGAGGCTGAGCTACCAGCATGGGTTGTCTGTTACATTCCAGCCACCATGTCATTTCTCAATATTCTCCCAGCGCCAAAATCATTCCCCTTCATTGTCCCTTACCTTCTATTTGAGAATACTATGTCAGTAACCAAGTTCAATGCCATGATCTCTGGTCTATTCCAGCTTGGAAGTGCCTATGAATGGGTTGTTACTAAGAAGTCTGGTCGCTCTTCTGAGGGCGATCTTGTTTCCTTGGCTGAAAAAGAACCAAATCATCAGAGAGTGGGCTCAGTGCCAAATCTCGTGGAAATGAAAGAAGAAAGTCTGCAGGAGAAAAAGGGTCCAAAAAGAAAGCATAACAGGATATATACAAAGGAGCTGGCACTGGCTTTTCTGCTTTTAACAGCTTCAGCAAGGAGTCTCTTGTCTGCTCAGGGGATCCATTTCTACTTCTTGCTGTTTCAAGGAATATCATTCCTGCTGGTTGGTCTTGATTTAATCGGGGAGCAGGTTCAGTGAAAGGATATATTATGGATTGTAGGGGTTATAGCTGATACAGATGAAGGCAAACAGGATGCACACCGAAAATGAATACTATTGATCAGGAACTCATACGGGGGATCATTAATGGGCTGAGAGTGCTCCCTTTTCTTGATTAGCCTCCACCCTCCAGAACCTTACCACACGATTCTGCCCAAATGTGAGAAGAAATTTGAGTTAAAAGTCGACAGAAGAATGACCGCAGTAGGGATACAGAGAAAGATTACATAATATCAATGCTCTTGATTATATGTAAGGTTTCCTTATTTTGTTTTTTCATTCTTTTGTTCTTGAATCAATTCTTTTGTAAGGAAAGAAAAAGTTGTCGATTTTAGTTGTCGATTTTAGTTGCATTTTCAAGTCAGCAGAACGTGGTCACTTGGTGCCTTTCTACTATAATTACACTCCGGGCATAATTCAATTGTAGTTAAATTTAATTCTCAGCTGAGTTTTCGTTTTTACACATCTTGAAGGCAAATATTTGAGATCTGATGCCCGCAACGAGTCTGTGTTTCTTGCAAGCTTCTGTAGCTACGTCTCTCTCAGCATCTGATCCATAGCAAATTATAGGAGTTGTGGATTATTAGGCCATTTTACTTGAGGATCCCAAGTATGAGTTTGTGTTCAAAACCCGAAAAAGGTTTAACCTCAGTGTTGGACGTTTATACGTAAATGGTTGGCTTGGCGTCCACTGAGTACTGATTTAAGTCCCTCCCAACTACTTCATTGCAAAATAATTTGCAAGTTAAATGGATATATTTTATGGATGGGCATTTAGATCAAAGTTGGTTTGGGAGCCCACAGAAAATGGCTGAAAGTAAGTATATGTGGATGCACATGGCCATGGGAGTAGAGAGTAGTTTGTGACGCCGTATTTATGGTTGGGAAGCAGCTGGACCACTTTATTAACTTTGCCCATTTTCATACCCTGTAATGAGTAAATGGTCTTTTAACTTCAGGGTTTATGAGTTGTGACAGTGATCTATGTAATTAACTCTCAACTATAGTTAAAAAAAAGGCAAACCTATCTAACATATGGTAAAATTATAATTTAAGATGTGTTTCTGATACTATAAATTGGGTGATGGAAAATCCAACCAATTCAATGGTCCACCAAAACAAGTGGAAGGAGTGTCATGATGGGCATGTTCTTCAAAACAGCTGGTAATGTATTGGAGACGCCATACATGTCCTTTCCATCCAAATACTTTTTGCTAAAAATCCAGCTGCGTTTCAATTGTTCTCTTCTGTTTTCAAATATGTCTTAAAAAAATTTTCAATCAACTTTTTTAGGTATTTAGTTATGAATTAATGTCCGAATCAGACAGAGATTGTATATGTTGAAACTTTCATTTGTGTTTTTGTCTTAACCCCTTGACTGACGGAAAACCCTTAATTATTTAACCCTGGATACAACTGGAAGCTGCTGCTATCATTCTTGAATTTGT